>JAOTQR010000079.1:25434974-25453569 GCA_025774065.1 Solanum ossicruentum
CAAATATTTATATCTTCTCATATTGCATTACTAATTCATCACTAAATAAGATTAACTCAAAATTTTTATTATTTAGGTATAAAACTTTTAAATATAATATGTTTAGATTGACTAGGTGACAAAAAGATAACTCTATAGTGGCAGAGCTGGCCAGTGTATTCATTCGAACTCTCCTTTGACAAAAATTATACTCTTTATGCATAATTAAAATTATTTTTTATTTATATAATAGATATCAAACCATCTTCGACTAATTCATGTATTTGATTTTTTTTAAAATAATAAAATTATGGCTCCGTCACTACAACTGTATCCTACAAATAAACTATATACACCCTTGATAATATAATATAATGTATAAATCCCCCATAAAATGAAGAAAGCTGCTTCTTGTTTGGGGACCTTATTAGAAGCAGGCAGCTGCAGGAAAAAGAAAATGACAATGTCTAGGCAACAATTCTTTCTAAAATCTGCAAAGTCATTTATTAGTCCTCACCATAAATCTGCCATTCTCTGAATTACAACTATTTTTGACATATTACAGAAAATCTACTGTACTAGAAAAGCAAAAAATTGGCCTCAATTAACTTGATTGGGACATATAAATATTTAATGGATAATAACAAGGATGGATACTACCCAAGTTCTTGCACTTAGCATAATTTAAAAAAATTAAAGAGAAAAATAAAAATAATAATAAGAGGTTGATTCGAAATTTAAAATTTAAAAAATCTTCGTTCATATTCTAATTTCTTTTTTTAATGTTTGAGCAATATTTATTACGTTGATTTGAACCCATACCTAATATTATTGAAATTAAGCCTTTGACAAATTAATGTGGTAAAAATATATTTGCACAATCAGGTTGATTATCTGTAATTTCTTCTTTTACCTGATTAGGTCAAAAGGTATAATAATATGACCGATTAAACTATATGCACAGGGGACGTTGTTTGGTAAGACGTATTAGAAGAAAGTACGTATATTCATGATATATATATTATTTAATCTATGTATAAATACTGCTTGCATATCGTAAAAGCAGTTTATGACAGATTTACCCTTAACACATCAAACCAAAAAAGGGGATTAGAAATAACCCTAACATAGCTAATTTCGACATAAATAATACTTCACTATACACAATATTCGAAAATGTAATGATATGACATGACATGATCTAACTCAATCCCAAAATTTAGCTCATGAAAAGAGGATTATTGCGCAGGTCCATATAAATAGTTAATTGATCAATCCATTCTCCGATCAGTGTGAGATTTTAATCCACTCTTACAAATTGTACTATTTTTATATACTCTATCGAACAATCTCATATTAATTATTTCCTCTCAAGTTAGAGAAAATTGGATATATAGGGTACTATAAGTTGTTTGCCCTAATAAAGAAGAAACTTAGTTTCAGAAATTTTCGAATCAAAGAAAAGCTTCTCCGCGTTTTCAGCTCTCTCTATATCAAGAAAGGGGTACCCTATATATAGTTAAAAGTTGTTCTATTATTCTGCCAAAAAATGTAATTATAATATATATATTATCACTATTTACTTTCAATATCTTTATTTTATTACTCACAGCTTTCTATGCCTAAGGGTCGTTTGTGTGAAGGATACCACCAAGTAGTTCCTATATTAAATTATTTTTGGTTGTTTGATAAGTCTGAAATAACTTATCTCGAGATTAATAATTAGTACGAAGATATTAGCATTTCTCTTTGGTGGTATAGTAATCCCGAAATAACTTACTCAGGGATAAGAAAGGTAAATGACAAATATTTCCTTAAAAACTCTTTTTATACACCACTTTTTATATTTATAAAGGGTATTTTTATAAATAAATAATTTAGTCTTAAAATTAATATAATACATATTATTTTGAAAGCAACAAACTAAACACTCCATAAAAAATAATTTTATCACAACTTATAACATGAACTCGAACCAAATGACCTCTAAGTGTAAATGTATTTGTCTATCTTGAAGTATCCTTAAGGAGAAAAGGAAAAGGAATTTAAGTTATATGCACTCGAAGTTAAGGGACGGATACAGATTTTAAAATTAATTAATATCTTTAACGTTGTCCTCACGTTCAATGAGTTTAGGATCAAATATTTATTGTGATTTTTCAAGTATATAAATCCAAGCATGGGCAAAAGTAACTCCGTGAATACATATGTTGTGATCTAATTAAATTCATCTCTGTTTTTAGTAAACAAAATATCATATTAGGATTAATATCGAGTGTTAACTATTATCATATACTGTTATTAATTATTTTAGTCTTAATTAGGTATCATGTTTGCTTGCTTAGTGTCAATTTAATAAATCTTCCAAATTCAAATGAATTAGAGCAACTTTATATGTGTACAATAAAAATTAAAAATTAAAAATTAAACAAAAAGTGTTATAATTTGAAGCTTTATACACATTAATTAATGAAATAACATATATTAAAATATTGATTAAAATTTATATAACTTAACTCAGGATGAACTTATTAGAAGAAATGGTTGTCCCTGGTGCATGTCCCCCATGCAATTCTAATCCAACAGCCCCAAAAAACAAATAAAAATAAATACACAAATTAATTTTATTATATAATAGTGGGCAGAAAAATCAGAGAAAATAAAAACAAAAATCTTTTGGACCCAACCAAACACGAAACATATCTACTTCCCCCTTATAATCCGGTAAGCAATCGGATATGCTGGAAGAAAAATAGTATTCAGTTCAAATCTGACCAGAAAAGCAAATTTAAATTCATACTAAGAAAAACCTAGAATAAGAGAAAGCAAACACAAGATATATTGAAGCAGCGGTGAAAATGATTTATTAAAAATAATATTATAAAATTATAGTTAAAATAATTGAAGAAATAATTAATAGAAACGATCTAAAATCAAGTAGATGAAACAATCACATCAATGAGATATCTGCTTATCCACACTTATATATATGCAAAATGTATATATCAAAATAATGTAGCTCAAAAATATAGTACTACTAATATTAGTTAAGTATTTATTTTTTGTTATCAATGTATTTTAGCTTGTTGCAGCAGGTATCGTATCAATATCTAAATGAAGGAGCCATTTAGTGAAATGAGTAGAGAGATTAACATAATTAAAATTTTGAGATTAGAATTACTAGACTTTGACCCTAACTTCAACCATAGAAGTCATATATTTTTCGAAATCAAATTTATATATTTGAAAAATTATGTAAAAGAATATTATAAATTACAGTAAATAACACAAAGGAAGGCATATAGTATAAAGAAATTCAATGTGTGTCAAAGAAACACTTGATTGACTTTTGAAAATTTTCAATGTGTCACATAAATAAAAACAAATGAATATCTTTGTGTATGTATATAGTATTTAGTATTAAAATTTTCGTGTGTTATATAAAGAATATTATGTAAATTATGATAAAATTTATACCAAAATCTCGAAATTATCTATCCCATGTCGAAGAATATAATCCTTTCGAACAGATAAACCTCTTACGAGACATGATATAATATATAGAAATCAAACACTCCAACTAATTCCTTCTAGCAAAATCACAATAAAAAGGAGCTTATAGATAAAAACATTCATATATTAATACTAACAAAACAAGAGTCATACTTGAAATTCCAATATTAAACTAATTAACATCCTATAATTAAGAAACCAATGTCTAAATTCATGGAGAAATACTAGAACATTTGTTTCTCCTTCCTCATTAGCAAAATAGATGTCAATTAAGTTAAGCAAAATCAAGAATGAAATTATTCTAAGGGCCTCTCTAATACTTCCCCAAAACCCAAAACATCCAAATTTTGATATTTAAAATTCTGAATCCGCCTCTGCTTAAGGCCTTGGCGGTGGAAAGAATTGCGTACCAGCCAGGAAAGCAGTAATAGGAGTTGGATAAACCGAAGGATCATACATTGTAACAGCAGCTTGCTGGTGCTGTTGATGACTAGTGGTGGCGGCTGCGGTGGTGGAAGTAGTGGCGCCAGTTATAAAATTCAGTGGTTGTTGAGCAGCGCCACTACCAGATGAACTCTCTCCACCACCACCGCCACCACTATATCGACTCTCTGGCCCTTGATCATACAGAATTCCTTTGAATAAATGACCACCAATATTAACAGCCGTATGATAAGCATATTGATCATCAGCATCGTCGATCGCACTAACTTTTACGCATCGAAACACAGCTTGAGAACTCACTTCTGATGGAAAATGCCCACCTAACTCTGACCCTAGCATTCAAATAAAATTAAAATACGTATCTTAGTACAAGTAAATCAAATCATGAACTTCATCAATACTTCAAAGAAACAAAGCAAAAATAAAAAACAACAAAAATCAAGCACTTACTATTCTTTCGTCAAGTTTACTTCATAACAGTAGAAAAAAGGGGAAATTGAGAAAGATGAATGTAATTATGTAAATATTATGTGTATATATAGTCCCACAGGACAAAGTTATGTAGCATATTTACAACGGATTTTTGTTCTACTCGGTTTTTTTCTTCCTCTTGTTTTGTAGTCTAGCTTCATAATTCTAAACAAGAAATGATGGTACCTCATGCTTGAACCCACAATTTTTTACTTAGATCATAAATATATTATGTAAGAATTAAATTCTGAATCCGTCTCTGATTACCTGACGAAATGTTGGGTAGACGAGTACAAGCAAGAGATGAGGAGGATGGATTTTCTCTTGGCCTTTTTGGAATATTAGAGTGATGATCAGCTCTCAAGCTAAGTAGTTGAGTTTGTTGTTGATTTTGCTGTTGCTGTTGAAGAGCAGCAAGTTGTTGTTGGCGTTCACGTCTTTTAGCAGCAGGAACCCAAGTACTTTTAACGTGTGTATTACACTGAAATCCCCTGCTCTTGCAGCAAGTCCGGCACCTCAGGTGTGAACAGTCTTTTTTAGCTTGATTTCCACAATCTTGACAGTTAATTCCACCACCACCACTACCACTACTACTCGGACGCATAACACGAAACCCTGATGATGATCTATAGGAAGAAGAATTAGTATAATGATTATTTATATTATGGCTATGATCATCAGTACCACCGACAATGTTATTGTTACCACCACTACTGCTACTGCTACCAGTACTAATAATTCTTCTGTTACAACTGGGCCCCACACCGACTGAGAAATCTACATCTTGTTGCTGCTGTTGTTGATGATGATGAGGATGAGCTCGTTGTTGATGCAACTGATAGTACTGTTGCCATAGCTCGAAACCCTTGTTGTAGATCTCGTCGTCTTTGAAAAGAAGCAAGCTATTAGTAGCTAATTGATCTTGCTCATCGTTTTGTTGGCCCTTATTCCCTCCACCTCCACTACTACCGCCTAGTGTGAAGAAACCAGACATTTTTCTGTTGAAGTGTGTGTCGTCAATTTTAACTCTATATCCATAGCCAAAAAAACAAAAACAAACCTAGTAAATGGCTACAATATTGATCATCTAAAGGGCTATTTGATTGGAAATCTTTTTGGGGTTATATTAAGTGCTCTAGCAGCTTTTCAGGACAATTTTTTTTGTTTTTAGGAAATCGAAAGAGGAGAAAAAAATATGTTTACGCTTCTCTACTTTTATGGTGCATTAAAGTTACAGACTCTGCAACGCCGCCATGGCCACTGCTGCTACCTCTTCCTCAATTTAAGACTATGCAACAGTACCATCTTTCTTGTCTCTCTCTTAAATTTTATTTCTTCTTTTTTATCTCTCACACACTAATTCACACTCTCTTTCTCACACTAATTTTTGTTGCCATTTCTTTTCTACAGTTCTCTTGCAGTTGGGAGCAATAAAATCTCATCAACAAGGATTTTATCCTCGCCGTTGCATGCTGATCGAACGGCTGTAATTCATCCACGTGGCGTGGAATCAACTTTTGCTTATTCGTCCTTGCACCGGAAAACACGCTCTACTTTTTCTGACCGTCCCATAATTAAGAAGTTTTTTCGCAAGTTTTTTAATTTCAATAAAAACAAGAAATCTATCAATACTAATACCAAATGAGGAAATACAAATTTAATTTATATTTTCATTCTTAATCAAAAATTTTAAATTAAGTGATCGATTCATAAAAAAATATTGGAGATCGAACATTATTCACTTAAAAATACATAAATTTACAGCTATTTCAGTAATTTTCGGTATCAAAGACCATTCGATGGACGTGGACGTAAGTGGCTTTGATTACGACGGGCAAGAATCACTAACCCTAATGTAAACCTATTATACTTATCTACATTTCTAATCATATTTTTAATTGACTAATATCATAAATTTATGGCAACTAATTTATGGTTTATCAAACAGTATAAATAATAATTTCTTATCTGTTCCACAATGATTTATTTAACAAGATTAATGGTGTAAAAGATTCTCTTATTTTATCGTCATTGTAAAAACAAATTATAATTTCTTAAATTCAGTAGTGTTGCATGTTATCATTATTTGATTTCTTTTTAGATTATTAGTTTCAATGTTATAAATATAATTGAGCCTCATAATATATATGTCATAAATATATAGATCATAATGTGCGCAAACAAGGTTAAACTCTTTTTAATTAGTCCTTTCTTTTCACTAGTTACTAGTTAATCTAATACTCCTTTCGTTTATTTTTACTTGTCATTATTTCGAGTATTGAGGTCAAATTTATTATATGAACTTTGACCAATATTTTAAAATATAATTTTTTTCATATATTAATATAAGAAATATTGCAACTTATATCATTTTTCTGATAGTTTGCAATCATCTAGATTTTGGATTTCAAATATTAAATTTAACTATTTCAATTTAGTTATGAAATTCAATTAATTTGATCTTGAAAAACGAAATAGTGACAGATAAAAATGAACAGAGAAAGTGTCATTTAATTTTTTGAGGCTCAATTATGTTTTATTGGATTGTATTTATATGGCTACGTACGAAGTTTCATACGGGGAACAACTTTATGTCCTTAGGACTTTAATATATGTGGCATGGGACATTAAGAAAATTTAAAATTCAGATAATAATAACCACACCATTAATTAAAAAGAGAATGTTTAAAGTGAGAATTAACGAAGAGATCATGTTATAGGTTTTAATAAGAGGGCCAATACATAATATCTTTCAGTAATTCTAAAAAATATTTTATGTAAAATACAGCTCTAGTGGATAAATTTTGAGCTAGAAAACAAAATATATACATAAAATAATTAGCCTCTGACCCCCCCCCCCCCCTTTTAATTCCTATTTTTATTTGACGTCGTATAATTCCAAGAATTTTTAGAATTTCGAAAACTCCCCTAACATATTCATTAATTTGTGCATCAAATGTCTCGTATTCCACTCTAATTCTTTGCTAATCATTTTTTGGCTTTGACTTATTTAATTTTGTTCTTAGAGAAGAATATTTTTATAAAATCAATTTCTTGAAAAAGTGAACAAATGAAGATTAATTAGGAGATGTCTATATCTTTAGGTCAACTCCTTTTGATGTAACAGGAGGGGGTGCCGGGGGGGGGGGGCCTAATAAGTCTAAAATACTTAAATTAGTATACAGTATTAATACAGTAGCAGCCAATCAAAAATAATATATAGTTCAATTAATATATTCTTAGCTCACAGTCTGTCAGCTGTGTCTTCGTAATTGAGACAAAACCAAAAAGGTCTTTCAATAGTAATTAGTAGTAACAATAATAATATCAAAGAAAGTCGATAATGAAGTAACAACATTATCTCATTGCCTCAGAGAAAAAAAATTCATAATAAATCTAAGAAAGGAATAATTAAAACAATATATATTAATACACAAAATTAATCTTAATTGTAATGATATTACTTATCACTTTATTATGATGTAGCATGTATGCAAGGTTTTCTTTCTTGAATTGAGAAAAAAATTTAAAATATAGAATTTATTATAGTCTAAATATAGAACAAAATGAAGGTGAAATAAAACAATATAAACTTTCAAAAATTAAATTAATAAACTTGCCATTCATTTTTTCCCAAATTTATTTCTAAGTTTTTTCACATGATCCTTTTCTTTTAAACATGAAATATTGAAGCCATAATAAAAAAATGTGTTACATTCTCTTCAATAACTTAAATTTTTAAATAAGATAATGATATTATAATATAACGCTAAATCAAATAAGATTTTTTAATTTTATAAATCGCACCATCATTTATCACCTGTTGTCTCCTTCCCTTTACTTACATTTTTTTTGTCATACTGGCTATTTCTACTTATGAATTTTGAGCTGAGGGTTTCAGGAAATAGCCTCTCTACTTCTATAAAGTAGCGGTAAGTTCTGCATACAATCTACCCTTCCCATATCCTACTTGTGAGATTTCACTGGGTATATTGTTGTTGTTGTTTGCACCGTAATTTATCATAAAGCGACAGATTCATTATTTAGTTAATATATAAGTAAATAATATGGAAGAAAATGTGTGCACTCTCTAGCTAATGGCTTAAGTTTAACTTTGTAGATGTTATAGTCACACTTTAACATGAAATCATGATTCCATTCCCCAAAGATTGAAACACACTCTTTGCTATACCTACTTGATCCTAAATGCTATTGAATGATTGTCTCTGAGTTTTTGTGTGTTTTTATTGCAACTTGAAAATCTAAAAACAATTAAGCTCCTGTCTTCATCTTTACCTCCTTAGAAATCATTACACCAACAAGTTGAGAATCCTCCAAATTCAGCATGTCATGCTTACAATTTAGTAAACAAAAATTATTTTTAAAAATTTAGCCATATTTAAGCTTAAATTAATATATCGTTAAATTATAAAAAATTAAGATAAGATCTGTGTATATCATATTTTTTCCATATCTACTATAATACTGCATTTGGGTTTTTTTTTTTTTTGTAAAGTGCCTTTTTTTAGAAGAATAAAAAGAAGAAGAAAAAGAACTAAAATATATATTGGAAAAAGAACTAAAATATATATTGGAAAAAGAAACATGATTTTACAAAATAGATTTAGGGTTTAACTCATTTCTAAAATTTAACTAATGTTTGGAGGATTGAGATTCTCTAACACCACACATGAAGCTAGGATTGAACATCTGGTGCATGAAAAATTTAATTTGGAATCGATCATCAACAAATATTATATTGGACGAGTCAAACTCAACACGTCCATTACATTTGATAAGAAAAAGATAGATTGTTCAAGTCAATTGAAGAAGAATATTTTCTTTTTTCCCTTTAAATTGGGACTTTTCAACACGTGTTTTTCGCATAACCTTATTTCTCAGATAATTATTTTATATCATGATTTTATATACCAATTTTTTCAATACTTTTATTTTATCTTAAACATGATCACAAACATCATGTCATTAACTTAAACTCCTCTACCCTTTACATTTATGGTGGATTTTCAAGAATCTAATCACTCACTCATCACATTGTGTGATACCTAATTCTTCAACACTTAAGAAGCAATCATGCATGAACATGATTAAAATCAAGTTACTGTATTTAGTCAAAATATTCCTTTTTTATTTATAATAATTAAACTACAAAAATCCAATTATTAACATCATTAATCTGAGTATAACTTTTTGAATCTCAAATACACAGTAACATTGACCAATTTTTTTTTCTTTTTCCTCTATAGTCATCAGTACATTGACAAGATTTATTTTCTCCATTGGCAATATAATGATTTTCCCTCCTCATGTCTCCACCAACAGTATATTTTAGTCAAAATGATTGTGATGTATTATACCTATAGAAAATTTTACCCAAAAAAGTGCCTTAAGCAGCTGTGTGATAAGACATAAACTCCTTGAGGACCATTCTTTAAAACTCCTACCACAACTTTTTAAAGGATAGTGCTATTACTCTATCCTCTAATAACTAGTTGTACTAATATACTAATATTATATTTTTTTTTTATTTGAGTGTATAAAATATTTACACATAGACTATACAAAAGAAATATCTACACAATCAGATATATTTTTAAAAAGAAAAGTTTTAGTAGTAATATAATAATAGTATGATTGATAATATAGCTAATGTAATGTCATAAGTGAGTAGATGTGTATACCCGATCTTATTTCTACCTTGTTAAGATAGAGACTTTTTTTTTTTATAAACTTTCGTCACAAGTAAATCATATTAAAATTCAATTATAAAAAAGAGATGTGATAGAGAAGACATTGTTGTAGGAAATAATAGTAATGACAACAAAATCAATGTACGATAAGTGAAAAAAAAGAAAGAAAAATAACAACAAATAATCATAAAATCAAAGAATAAAACAGTAAAACAAAATACTATTTTCTCGGATCTAATTTATGTGGCACCTTTCATTTTTGAGTCAAATAGTTTACATTTGGTAGAGATTTTGAGTATGGAATCTTTAATTTTTTTGAAATGAAATTATATATTTCTAAACTATATAAAAAATACTATAAGTCAGAATAATTAATCCTTTCAAATATTTTAAAATTATATGAAAATTTTACTATAAAAAATAAATTAATCTGAATCTTAAAATCTAAAAGATACAATATAAATTAGGACCGAGAAAGTAACATTAATAATGATAGAAGAAACTCAAGAACATGTTAAATCACATTGATAATGTTAAAAAAAAAGTATTAAATCACAAGGTATATAAGTTAAATCCTTATTATTTTGATAGGACTAGTATATGTCATGGCTCACGGGACACTTCTTAGTATTAGGAGAAACACGTGATTTCCCCTAATTATTGTCAATAATTAATGCAAATCATGATATTAATTAATTAATCCATATATTTACAAAGTATTGGCCAATCAAGTTTAAACAACAATTTCTAACCTCACAAAAAAGAAAATGATTATAGAGCGGCTGATTAATTAGTAGTCTCATTATTATTTTGATTAGTATTAGTGGTGGATAATATATGTGAAAGCCAATAATTCAATCCTTAATTATTTTTACTTTTTTTTAAAATAAGATTTTTAGGGGCCCGAGGTTTCTTTTTACTACTATTTGACCCTCCAACTTTTTTGGTCTTTCTTTTTTCCTACCTAGAGACTATATACATTTCCTTTATATATTGCGTTTTGCGTATTAAATATATGTTCTAAAAATTAAAATAATTTAAAAAAATGCAACATGCTTTCATGTGTTACGATAAAGATCTAATGATTTAATTGGTCAACCCCATGAAATCTGTTAAAAGACAAAATTAACTTTATTATTTATAAAGTTTGGTCTCTATTTGTGCCTTCTTTATATCCTAAATCTTGGTTTATTTAATTTAATTAATAGAGTTATTGCTGAATTCCACGCTATATTTGGGCTTTTTGTTGGTGTAGTGTAGTTACAGATTTTGGTAATCGTAAACAAACAACAACAACATTATCCCAGTACCTCAAAGGCTCCCGTCCATTGTGGAGTAAAAGAGGGTCAGATGTACGTAGCCTGATCCCTATATTTAAAAACATAGCGCGACTGTTTCCGGATGTCCCATGATGAGCATCGAAAGTTGTATTGACTAACTGGTACTTCACAATTGAAAGAAGCGCAGACAGTTTAAAGACTTAATTCAAAATTAATAAAATGTCAATCTTAGCTTATATCAATGCTCATAAAATATAAAGGGGTAAATCTCCAACGCAAGTTTGCTTTCTAAACTGAGGGATTATTATAAATCATCCCCTTAATTTGTCAAAATATTTGATTTAGACATTTGAATTAAGTACGTTTTTTAATTAAACACCTCAACCCTTAATAGATTATTTCAACTAGATACTTTCGATCCAATTTTTTTTCCTTATGTTCTAATTCGACTATTAGGTAATGAATTAACAATATAAAAAATGATATTTTATTTAATATGTATATTCGCTTCGATATACCATAAAAACCTCAAGATCTATTCAACTTTGTTATAAGTAGAATACTTTTTCAGAAAATAAGAAATTAATGGCAGATAAAATTTCATAGCTAAACAACAAAAATTGCATCTAAATTTCATTTAGTTTCCAATTAGCAATGAGTTATAAGAAAAATCAATTTATTGGCTTAGGATTATCAATAAATTATATAGCTAACTCCATATTTTCCAATTATAATTGAAAATAACTTGGTTCGACAGACAAAATTTCATATCTAAATAATAAAGATTGAATGGCTATTTCATTTATTTACCAATTAACAAAGTGTTATGAGAAAAACAATATACTTAGGAGTTGTTTAGTTGCCGATTAACAAGAGATTATTACTCTCTCCGTCTTAAATTAATTGAATTTTTTATGTTTTTTCAATGTTCAAAATAGTTGAATTGTTCAAAGTTCAAAAAAAATATTTGAACTTTTTTTCATATTTGTACTTTCATTCATTGAAATTTTATACTTTTTAGACGATAAATTACAATACATATTTATGATTTCACAAAGAACAACAGTAAAAAAGTATGATATAAATTTTATCTTTAAATACTTTTCTTAATATACATATATTATTTTACAAATATAAATAATACAAGATAAAGAGAGTAACAAACTCAATAGCTAACTTCGAATTTTTATTGAAACATAACTCAATTCGATATTCTAAATAAAACATGTTATAACATTCAAGGAAATTGACTATATATTAACCCTAAATATTTTTGTGGGACAAACCTAATTAAGTTTTGTTGTTTAGTGTCCCAGGAAATGAGCTGAAGTAAATTAAAAATGTAGTACAAATAGTACGTAAATAAAGAAAAGAGAAATTTGAAATGAATGAGAAAATGTGTGTTTGGTATTCCCAATAATTCTGTGAGTCTTCTCGAGCCCTGCGCTTCCTCTTTATTTTGTTGTTTTTACTATACACTACTTACCAACGCGACGGGACGGGAGTTGACTCTTTAATTCCCTTCTTCCTTTTTTACGATTCCTTTTTATCATAGCAATGAGATAAATTATTATATATTATTAATAATTATAAATTAAATAATCATTTATAATGATTCTTTTATCATTTAAATTGTCTAATGAAAAATAAGAGATAACAGGCATGAAGAAAAAGAAGTGTGGAGAAGAAGCAGTCGAGCTTATTTTTGTCACTTTCTAGGTCCAAAGAAGTGCAATTTTTTCTCGCCAAATTAAGGATTTGGGACTTCTTGCTACGCTATAACAACACTACAGAAATCCTGTTTGATTAGTAATATATATAAATAGAAAGAGATTCAAACAATATAGAGTTCGAAGTAAAGTACACAAATATGAGCTACTTTAGTGTGAAGTATAAGATATAATAAATTCAAAATAAAATGTAAGGTTATGTAATTCTATGTTTGGTTGGAGGCATTAGATAATTTTTCATAGTGATGTCGTAAACTATCTTATATACATGATGAAATAACTTATCTCGAGATAATTACTTGAGTAAAGAGTCTTTTGAAACGATATAAAGTAAGAAGTGGCGTCTATATATAAGGGTGTTAAATGAACTATTGAATTGAATTTGAGAATATTAAAATGGATTGAGTTAATAAATACGTTGGTCATTAATTAATCTACTTAAATATATTTGAGTTGAACCATGTTGAGCTAATATATATAGAAAATGAAAATTTAGTCATAATTTATACATTATTTTTCGAATACATTCTGCCAAACGAACCAATGAATACATTAAAAACATAACTTGCAAATTCTTATTGTTAAACAACAGGAATAATAAACATCTTCACTGTGATAAAATAGTATGATTTGGTATGAAACAATGCCAAATTTTTTTTTTCAGAAAAAACACATATTATTACCCTTCTAGATTACTCTCTCCTTGGGATTATGATTATATATTTTATAAAATGAAGAATTAAAAATCAAGTCAGGACACAAAATGAAAAGAAAAAAACATGCAGTAAAAGAAGTAGAGAGTTGTCCCTTTAATTACTTTCTGCATTTACTCAAGCAACTGAAATCCAGTTTTCAGAAGTTGAATTAAAACTTTATATTATATCCAAGTAAATATACAACATAAATTCAAGTAAGTTCGCATTTATTTGGGCTACTGCTTCAAGTTATGTCTACAACCTGTTAATTTAACATGCATAACACGGCAACAACCTAACACATTTTTTAAAAAAATTCAACACAACCAATTCTTGAGAAGGTCAAACGCGACATAAGCCGTTTATCATTCTGATAGGTGTCAAGTAAAATTGTAGTGATATATACAGCTGAGTCTTCCTAATAGAGTAGATTTTAACCTTATTTCTACATGACCTGATCAATTCCATCAGACACTCAACATCTATTATTTTCATTATTCAAAAAAAGGGTTTCTTATTATTTTATTTATATGCATAATCTTGACAAATATTATTGTGTTGGAGGGTAAAGATGACATAATCAAAGTGGAATGTCACTTCGGAACTCGTATTCTCTATGTTGACTAAAAAAAGTCATTTTGTCATATTTTTAAGGAATTTTTTTTCTGAGAAAAATATTTTCAAATTTTTTTAACCAACTGAATATGAGAAATTTTAAAACATTTTTCATTCCAAACACACCCTAAATGTGCTGTAGATCATTGGGTCATTCAAGAACTCCTTAATGATGAAACACCAGAAACCCCTCTATTATAGCTCATTTAATTCAGTGTTAAATACAGGTATAATTGTTTGGCTTAAATTATTAAAGCATGCCATATATAAATAGCCTAAATAATTTGTTTCAGGTTGGAGGCTTCATTTAATTTGTTGCTAGAGTTGTTAATCTCGCAATATGTTAACATAACACTAAATTAGATATGTGTATTCATTTCATTACAAAGATAATTACGATAAAGGTTCATTGGAATCCCTTTCGACAGAAATTATACTATTTATACATCGTTAAAATAATTTTTTTATGCATGTTTAGTAAATGTCAAACCCTTTTTCGATCAGTTCGTGTGTCTACTTCTTTAGATTTTGAAATTACATAGTTAAAATCCTAACTTCACCACTAATTACTATCCTAATCTTTCTATGCATATATATTAATTATACATAAATTGAAAATGTTATCAAATAAAAAATTGTATTATATTATATTATATACCATGTCGTATTTACATATATTATTTACAATAACAACAACAAAAATATATTCAATAAAATCCCACAAGTAAAATCTGAAAAGAATTGAATGTACGCAAACTTTACCACAGCCTCGTAGATTTAGAATATTCTTTAATACATCTTATCAAACCATCCCTCAAAGTATTCTTTAATACTAATTAATACAATCCTTTCCTAAGAGTTGAAATTAAGTACTGATCATTCAACAATTGGTCAAATATTTTGACCACTATAAGTGAAAGGTGCACTCCTAAAACATATACTGCTTTCCTTTCCTTCACGATAACATGGTCATCAAATAAAAAATCTTTGCGATTTTTTCGTATATTTACTTTTTATTTTTTTAAAAATTATAATAAAAATATTAGTGATTGGTGTCTAGTGATTAACACGTCCCTTAATTACCATGGGCTACACATATATTTTGTCTTCTCAACACGTACACTATTAAACGATAAAAAGATGAAGAAAAATAAAAACTATATAACTGAGATTCTAGGTCTGAAATATACAGTTTCTCATGTTCAAATTAAGTACATGTACGTTCTCCTATTATAATTACTAGAGTACTAGTTTTAGATATGAGAAATTTAGTGTATGTATAGAGATAATTACTACAAAGAAATTAAGAGAAGTACTTGTACTTGTGAATATATATGGATATGAATATCTCAATGGTTCATTTGATAGCTGGTCAGAGTTATGCGAATATTGATAATATTAAAAATAATTATGAGAAATGTTTTTGTGCTATTGTAGGACTTTTAGTTATATATTTTAGTTGTTCATGCATCATCAACATTACCCCAATGCCTCAAAGGTTTCCGCCCATTACGGGATAAGGAGGGGTCGGATGTACACAACCTGACCCCTATGTTTAAAAACATAACGTGACTATTTTCGAATGACCCATGATGAGCGTCGAAAGTTGCATTGACTAACTGCTACTTCACAATTGAAAGAAGCGCAGATAATGCATACATAATTAAAAATTCAATTAATTTGAGACGAAGAGAATATTACTCATACATAATTAAATAAATACTGCATATAATTGACCTCCAAACATAAATGTTGGATTAAAATCTAAGAGTACATTAATGTATTTATATGTTTTTTAGGTAAAACATTATATTTGAGAGTTACGAATATAAGGAAAGTTTCTTCACAAGTCGCCATCGTACGGATCCTTTAAAACTTGAGTTTAAAAAACATCGTAAAGGAAGGAGGAGACTGGGGGGCCGTCCTAGTCATCACATGGTGGGTCCATCTCATCTTAGTAAAAGGGTCCCACTGGCCTATACATGTGCTTTACATAATGAGTATATTTAAAAAATATATATATATATTTATCATTTTTTTTGTTGGACACTCTTGAAAAAGACCAATAAAAAGTTTGGAATTAGCATTTGGATCTCTTTTTATTTGATTGAACATGTGTGGATCCAAAGATTTTCCTTTTTTGATTTTGAGATATGATGGAATAAAGCAAAATGACTCTTTAAATTTTCTGCGCTTCTTTTAATTGTGAAGTAGCAGTTAGTCAGTACAACTTTCGACGCTTATCATGCGTCATCCGGAAACAGTTGATCTATGTTTTAAACATAGGGGGCAGACTGCGTACTTCCAACCCCCTTTTATCCTGCGATGGACGGGAGCCTTTGAGGCAATGGAATAATGTTGTTGTTGAACATGTGTGGATCAATCAATTCTAATATCAATGTTATTGATCAAACAGTAGAGTTTAATTCAAGAGACTAGTTTGATCGATTGAGAAGTACTTATTTCGTCTATTGACTCATTCATATTTCTTTTTTCTTATCAAATAAAGGGACAATATATGACATTTAAACATTTATTCATTTTCATAAACTATATAAGAGAAACCATCACTCACCAGCCCGCCTGCCCCCGAGACTAATCTCATAGTATAAATTTGAACAGACAAATAAGCTTTTGAAAACTAGGGCAATAGCTTGATTAAGGGGATTTATTAGAGCGAAAGCGAGTTTTCATAAAGCAATTATCACGGATCCGGACGAATTGCACAATGAGGAAGTAATTCTATCCACTTTATCTTGCATTATTGCACTCTAATCCACTAAAAGAGCACTATAATTAACTTTGGTGAATAGTAAAGTGATCATCCACACTTTTTTTTTATCTTAATGTAATCTATAACACTACAAATTACTCCATAGTTAACACTAATCCTTAATTAATTAACCATAGTGTAAAGCAATGTTTTAGTACTTAGGCTTAGCCACATGGTAGGACACCAACTTTTGACAACCCTAAGCAAAGTTGGTACATTAATGGAAGCTAAAGCTAGGTAGGTAATTATAATTAGCTAGTTTTTTAAGGTCGGTTATATAGAGTTATTAATTGCCAAAAGAAAAAAAGACAAGTACCATTCACATATATAGGGAAAGTGAAATAGTCTTTTGGAAAGCAAAAAATTCATGTTATTATCCAGAAAAGGCCAGACATGTTGTTGTGCTTTATATGAATGTGTTGACATATTTTTTATGTCTATACATTAATTTTCTGATTTTTGAGTATCTTCCATACAAATTACTACTAGTTATTTCTCTTTGCAGGAAACCTACTACCAATTAATTCTTTGGATTTGTCAAATTCTAGAGGGAATGGATGGAATTATTTTTTTATATTATTGTGTTGGCAAAAGCCTAAAGAATTAATTAGCCCCGATTTATAACCGAGACTTGACCCAATTTATCCTTGAACAAGAATTCAAGATTCAACTTTCAAACAACATATCGTGACCTAAGCGCTGACCCCTTGATCTTGGCTTGAGACTTGAACCCATGACACTAGACCTATGATCCAAATCTAGCCAGGGACTAGAGTCTCGACCCAGGACTCAGGACATGAGGCCTAACCCCGTCCACCGACCGACCTTGGGAATGAAATAAAAGAAAACTTACATAAATATATATCGTATATTAAAAAAATATTTTTAATATATATTATAGAAAATTATTTATAAAATATATATATAATACTGCCTCCATCCAACTTTATTTGGCATCTGTTGACTTGACACAGCTATTAAGAAGTTGTTGAAATCCAACTTTATTTGGCATCTGTTGACTTGACACAGCTATTAAGAAGTTGTTGAAAAAGGTATTAGGCCTAACTCACACCCCAAAAGCTAGCTCAAAGGAAGGAGGATTGCCTAATCCTTATAAGGAGTTCACCCATCCTATTAAGGACCAATGTGGGACTTTTGTGACTCAACACTCCCCCTCATGTCCAGTGTGGGACTTTTGTGACTCAACACTCCCCCTCATGTCCAGTGCTTAGCATCTGGTGCGTGGCCAATTGTCTCGGGGACCCAACATTGAATAAGACGGACCCCCCAAAACCTAGTTCAAAGGAAGGAGGATTGCCTAATCCTTATAAGGAGTCCACCCATCCTATTAAGGACCAATGTGGGACTTTTGTGTCTCAACACC
>JAOTQR010000079.1:25453866-25474627 GCA_025774065.1 Solanum ossicruentum
CAGCCTGACCCCTATGTTTAAAAACATAGCGCGACTGTTTCCAGATAACCCATGATGAGCGTCGAAAGTTGCATTGAATACATCGAACTATATTTTCTTATAATCCAATGGACGGTAAGTTTACCCACACTGCCAATGATCACCATGAGTCCATTACTATTGTCTAAACGAGCAATGATTCACCA
This sequence comes from Solanum ossicruentum, assembly GCA_025774065.1. Lineage (NCBI taxonomy): Eukaryota > Viridiplantae > Streptophyta > Magnoliopsida > Solanales > Solanaceae > Solanum > Solanum ossicruentum. Next base: position 25,454,052 of record JAOTQR010000079.1, read on the forward strand.
AATGAAAGGAAAGGACGACTTTACAATACCAGAGTTCCGCGGGTTTCAGTTTCAGCCTTCCAGGTCAAACTACGAAAGGCAATCCAAAAGTTTCACATCCTCGGGGTTCTATGACTTAAGAAATGTGTGTGAGACTAGGTGAGCACGCTTCAAAGAATTGGTCCAAGTCAGAAACTTACATGACACTTTATTACAATCAAAATTGTAACCATAAAACTTATAAAGGAGGACAATTAAGTTCATAAAACTATTGCAAAAACCAAAACAAATATAAACCAGAGATACAATCCGATCAAAAGCAGGTCTGTCAATACTCATCCCTAACTTCTAATGTAGAACCGAAAGCTTCTGAAACGATGGCCAAAAGAGCTGATTTGAAAAACTGAAATTATCTGATTTGTGAAGGTGAGCAAAGCAAGCCAGAGGCATCTGCTCCTACAACTGCAAGATCACAAACAGTACAAAGCTGTCCTTCCTGGGATGGAACAAAATGAGTTGAACAATAAGGGCAAGTGACATCCTTCTGGCCTCTGTATATAGGGACATATGTAGCGCCACAGACAACGAATGGATTTCTGAAGTCATAATTCAACTCCGTAGCATCTCTCATATTTTTCTCAGCTGCTTGAAGAACCTGGCGGGCAGTTTTCGCTTGGCTTTCATTGGTTGGATTGGTCTCCAATAGTCTCCTGGCAAAGTTGGCTGCTGAGCTAAGATTGTTTGCCTTATAGCAGATGGACATAGCATTCTGTAACGCAAGTCTCAAGTGTGGAAGCTGCAGATTACAGTGCGTGAAGTAGGCAGCCAACTCTTGCTGACGAACAGGGTTGTCTTTCAATTCCTTCCTCTTGACCTCCATCTTCAAGCCTAAAACATACTCCTTCACAATGATAATCAATTCCTTGACCTCATCCACCTCTCGTCTTGATTCAACCACAATCAGAGGAATGGTGTGAAGAATGCTCAGGAATAATCTAAGAGCATCAGAGAATTTCCCAGTAGTAGTGGCTCTGTAGGCAGCTTTAAGTTTTTCTTCCAGCTGACTGAAATTGAAGATAAGGGCAGGTGGACCCCGCACATTGGGACTGGCTGACTCACTCCAACCTCTCTCAATTGCCAAAGAGATAACTGGTGCAGAGGAGAAGGCACGCAGATATGTGTGGCTTCCCATATGAAGATCAGCAAACAATTGCTTTAATGGAGAGAAGTTCTTAATCCCTAGTTGACGGCTCAGCAACCGCATAGCAGTATCGAAATTGCCAGCAGCTGCATGTTCTGCAGCAAGAGATGATTTTTGGACCCAAATCTGGCTGACAGGCATGCCAGGGGTTGGGGTAACAAAAACAGAAGAGCGAGCATTGGAAGCAGTCTTTGGTGTGTCAGTATCAGGTGGCAGATCCAAATCCTCAAGATCCCATCCTCCTTCCTCGTCATTTTCTTCTTTTCCTTCTTCGTCCTCCAGCACCATACTGATATCCCCATTCTGCAGATTTTCCACCTCACCAATATCCAGTGACTCACCCCAATCAGCATCTGCAGCCTCTTCGTACTCCTCATGCCCACCCCTGACTGTAGCATCCAAACCACCTTCAAATATCCCTTTTGTGACCATCAGTAGAGGCCAGTCTCCCCCACCCAAAATGGGAGTTGGGGGCTGCAAGAGAGATGCTTTCTTCTCCTTTGGCATTGACGGAACGTTACCACCCAGTTCTTCTGCAAGACGATCAGCAGTATCCTTCAGCCCATGGACATTAGCTGTGATGTATGCAAGGGGAAGATGACCAGCATTCTCCAAAATCTTAACACGCTCACGAACATCACCAAGGTACAAGGCGTCGTGGAATTGACCCATAACTTCATTTTTTACCTCAGCAATTTTCATCATTTTTGATAATTTATCCAGGTTTCCTGTTATTAGATAAAGGAAAGAGAGCCTCTCAAAGTTCTTTGTCTTCTGGTAGGCATATTCAACAATACCTGCATTACCCTGCCGAAGGGCCTCCACCCCAAGCCTATACCAATGATCTTTCTCATCAAGCTTCTTAGCAGATTCAAGAGCTATCTCAATGTTCCCACTTTCAAGTGCTAAGTTGAAACGAGTAAGCTCATCCTTGACAAAATGAAGAGCAACCTCAGGAAAACCCTTCTGCTGCAAATAGGCGATCATGGCTTGACCACAAAGCTCTGAGTTTCTTATCATACTCATAACCTGGTCATATCTCTTTCGAAGCAGGGCCAACTTGAAAATATATTCAGTTGAATCAATAATTATAGGACGGTTCTTCCCATCTCGATCCAAGCAAAAAATAGTGTTTCCATATATCTTAGAGATGTAGACTGGGACATCTAAGGTTTTGATGATTCCACTATCACCATTGGGAAGGCAGTACTTGATGTGGGTAAGTGTTGTATAAATGAAGACCCCGTTGTCATCCCAGGCACCACTCTTGACACGAATTGTCTCGTGAAGAGTGCAACGGTGCACAAGCTTTTTATCAGCTATTACAATGGAATGCTTGCTAAGCAAAGCAACACTTTCCATGTCAGATGACCAAACGACATACCTGATGAAAGGTGTCTGCAGCTCTCCAAGAACAATTCTCTGCTGCAGATCAAAGATAACAACTCTGTCCTCTGCCCTGCACAGTAAGTTTCCCGTGCCAGCATAAAATATTGCATCGGTAGCAGTAGGAAGTGGGCTTTTCTTAACAATCTCATTTTTCAGATTTTTTACCAGGACTTGATTTGTGCTCTTCTCAAGCACTGCAAACCTGTTCCGAGCAACAAAAACTGCTGATCCTCCAGTTCCCCTTTTAGCATCTTGGACTGTATCACCCCTACCATAACTGTCTTTTGGGATAGTGTATAGTTCATAGGAGCCCCCATCAATGTCCGAACAGATCAAAATAGCATTCTCAGTAGGACTGTAGGAAAGCGTTCGTGAACCTTGGTTCAGACTGCTTGAACCAGGCCTTCTAATTGGTATCAACTGATTCTCCTTCTGAGTTGAATACTCATATACACGGAGAAAACGATCCTTCACATAAAACAAAGAATCACCGCTCACAGAAAAAGCAGGGCGTTCTCTCTCCAACTTGAACACTATCATCCCACTGTCATGACCAGCTGCAAGAAGATTCATCTCAGGATGAGCGGCAAGGATCCAAAATCTGTCATGCTCCCTGCGGAAAGTCTGGAGACCAGTCCTTTTTGTAGCATCCCACACTCGAATGCTCTTATCCTCTGAATTTGAAATAATAATATCTTGCCTAGAATGGAACAAAACACAAGACACATTGTTCATGTGGCCTCTCAATGTGTCCACCTCCCAGGCCTTTGTATCTAGAAACATCAAAACACAATTAGCAGTGTATAGTCTCGTCATAGTAATCTGAGAAGATCAACAAAAACATTCAAATGTCTAAAAGGTTCTAAAAGCAGACAGCCTAATCCAATCTGAAGCAGCAGGTATGATTTCCTGAGCATAAAACAATTAAGTAAAACACTCATTTCTTTGTGGTACCCAGAAACTATGGTTCAGCATGAGTCTAATAGCTTCACCAAGCTTTGGAGATAAATGCAAGCTGCTACAACGCAATAGCTCAGACATAGCAATGTACACCAGTTTTAGCTGAATAAGGAGTTCCTAGCTCACACGGTTAAATGTTAACTGACAAGGTTCTACAAATTTGAATATTCTATTCTCTGGCTAAGTGGACAACCAAAAAGTTCTTACTATAGCTAAAATGATATATAAAAATAAATAAGCCAAATAGCACAAAACTGAACTTAGTGCTAAAGGTTCAACAGATAAGTGAGAAAACATTTATGGCTGGGATTCAAAAAGCTTTTAAGATTTCAGAGCATACCATTCATCCGCCAGATTTTCACCTGGCGATCATCCGCGCCAGACACAATTAGGGGCAGTGTAGGGTGAAATGAAGCCCAGTTAACCCCTCGATCATGACCCTCCAAGACATACTTCACAACAGCATCTACTCCACCAAAGAAGTCTGTATTCATCTGGCTCAAGCGCAAGATGTCATCAGCAGGAGAAACAGTTTTCTTCCTTAGAGCACCAATATCCCAGACCCGAACAGTCTGATCCAGAGATGCCGAGACAACCAAGTCCTCTTTGGGATGAAATAAGGCACACATCACATAATGGTTGTGACCAGTCAAGACAGATATACAAGTGCGAGACTGCCAGTTCCATATCCTGATTGTCTGATCATCACTTGCACTGACAATCCAGGGATATTCATGATGAAATTGGACAGTGCGAATATAATCAAGATGTCCAAGCAGAGTAAATAAGCACCGATGCAGCTTATAATTCCAGACCTTTATCTTGTAGTCATCTCCTGCAGCAAACAAGTTACAAAAGTTTAAAAATACTAAGAACAGTACAATACAGGATTTCAACTATGCAAGTGCACAAAGACATATTAGCTTCGAAACATCACAAGTCAAAGATGAGCACGGTGACATGCAGTTCTGTCAAACATCTGCTTTTAATTTTTATTTATTTATTTGCCTCAGGGATGATAGATAAATTTGTTACGGCAGCAAAACTTGCAGAACTATACATCACATCCATACAGTTTACCAATCATCAATACAAATATGGGCTTAAGAATTGATCCTCGAGTGTACATAGGAGCTCTATTTTGACAATGTCATCAATTATTTGGTCTTCTAGAAACAGAAAAGATACAAACAACATGAAAGAAATAACTCTATAAAATTTGCTTTGATTTAAACAATCAAAAGCTTATGAGTAAACAAAATGCCACTGGAGCCTTCAGTCAAAAAAGAACTAATGATGCCTCTTCTAAAGAAGTTCAATGATGGACAAGACTAAAAATGAGATCACATTATATTTTCTATGATTCATGAGCCATTCCACCTGATCAATACAAGAACAGTATTAAAATCACATATATGTTACAACGTTTCCGATGCATAGGAATACACAATGTGAGTGATATACACTAGCCGATGTCATTGATTACACAGATCAAATAAACTAAAAAAGAAAAACTACCAAACAAGGGCAGAAACAAACTCATTGGGAATTTCACTTATTCGGCCAAACAGCATTTTGATTTCACAAATCACACGCATATTCATCAACACATATCAGTAGATCCACACTCCATCCCTCAATTATGAAATCAATAGCACCAATAAGAAAAACTATGCAACAGCACATTGAAATAAATGAGAAAAAGGTGAAATCAAACCTCCGGATACAAACAGAGGCTGAGACTTATGAAAATGAACGCCACGAACAGGTCCGTCATGCTCGTCAAATCGATCAATGAGAGTTCCCATACGATAATCCCAAAGCTGGATCACACCGCTATGAAGGCTAGCTAAGATCCATGGCCTTTTGCTGTGAAAACTGAGTCCTTTCACTCGATTACTCTTCGTTTCGAACTTCGTCAACATCTTTCCAAAAAATGAATTCCTCTTATCTCCACCGCTGAATCAATCAAATGCTCAATAAAAGTAACTAATTTTGGTACGTATCTGAAACCCTAACTGGATTTAGAGATCAAATTCACCTCAGATCTGATCCGAAAACTGCATTTCGTATGAAGATCGATGAAGGGAGAAAAGGGAGAGTGCGTATGTTAAGGGAAGTTGTCTCTCTGTGTGTGTTTTTAGTGTGCGTTAAGAAATTGGGGAAGAGAAAGAGGTCCGTAGATCGGAAGTTTGACAGAAGAAAAAGAAAACTCTAGTAAGGAGAAATAGAAATTAATGTTAATTGCTGGTGGATCTACGGGTCCCAGCTGTAACATCCATTTTTGCTAAGAAACAAAAAAATTTTACTAAGGAAAAAAAAAAAAGAAAAACAAATATATGTATATATATTCTTTTTAATGATTTAAATTATTTTTACTTGTGAGAAAAAATTATTTATTAATATAAATTGTGGTGGAATCGTGAGACTACTTTACCCTCAATTAGAGATCTCCGATTTGAGCGTGGATATAGAGAAAATTCTATTAAAGTGTCAACCTCGAATATATTTTGCAGTATATGATCAAATTTAGTTAGGACTCAAATACGAACTTTGAACATTGAGTGAGAAGATAAAAAAAAACTTCATTTTTATATTATTTTTGGTGTAAGATTAAGTGATTAACTCCTCAAATCGAAAAATTTGATGATAGATTATTTATATCAAACTAGTCAATAGGGAATACATATTGTTATTATACTTAATCATGATTGTGCAATGTGTGTTTGTACTTCAATTTGTGATTATTCTGTATGAATTCATTAAATTGTAACATAACCATTCCAGTAATAGAATAACAAAACTTCATAAGAAAATATCTTGAGAATTCTATGAAGATCGAATTAGGTCTCAACGAGCGAATTGGGTAAATCTCTGCCCCAACATCAACCACCGCTGCGGCGGGGGCAAGAGGAGGCTCGAGCGGATTTGCTTCGCTGTGACCAGGATGAAGCTTGGGTAAAACTATGTATTGGAGATCAATAATTCAACGACCCCCCCTTCCTTTTTAATGCAAAATACACAGTTTTCTTACTTTATTATATAAATTTAAACTTCAAAAATACAAACATACGAAGTAATTTATTTTAGGAAAAATCACGTGGATGAGTAAACATATAATAGTTAATTAGCTAATATAGCTATAGTTTGAATTAGTTATGACTCGTGGTACACATCTAGCAGTAACTACAATTTGAGTTTTGTATAATTTGTGCGACTTTTACAAATGTTGTGTGCGAATCAAATTGTATAACGAAATATATAAATATTGCAGATTGTATAGCCAATTATACAAGCATATACAAACATTACATGAGTTATACAAATACTACTATAACTATAGTTACAAAATATAATTATACAAATTATAGATATGGAACATAAGTAAAATACTTTTGAGTGACTATATGTGAAAATTCCTCGAGGTACAGAAAGTTTCTTTTATTTTTTTAGTATATTAGTAAGAAGAAGAGAAGGCTAAATAATATCATTGCTATGGCAAAACCAGCTTGGACGGATTGCTATGGGAGAAAAAAGTTAACAAAGATTGCCCATGGGCTGATTTTTGGGCTGTGTCCTCTCGTTCTGTTAGTCCAATTGGCATTGGACCCAAATACTTGTCCAATGGGCTGATTTGAGTCATGAATTGCTTTTTCTTTAGGTCCTCCTAAAATTATTGATTTTCAACGATGTAAATCATAGTACTGAGGTATTAACAAGTAAATATTGAAACGTATACGAATTGACAAATATAAAATTTAACGAAATTACATAATAAACGATGTATACCTGTATACTCATCAACCACAAAGTGGAATGCTGATATTTATACTTTCTTACTCTTTTTCTCAAATTTTTTTTTTTTAAAAATAGGTGTTAAAAACACAATCCCTTGTTGAATTACTCATACAATGGATCATTTCACGATTTAAAAGAACAGAAATAATAATTAGAAACTTTCGAGCTTCAAAACACTTTTCATCCTAGAGGTCTCAAATTCGAAACCCCTTACGAGTGAAAACCAAGGGTTTTTCTTTTGATCCGAGCTCGTTGTATTGGATTTGCCTAGTGGAGGTTACCTCTCTTGTATGATTTGCGAGATTGCGCATCCAAAGAATAACAACTGCGAATTTTCCTTGTTCTTAAAAAAAAATTAACACTATAATATATACTTATATTGTATTAGATACGGACTGTGATATTCATCTGATATTTAATATTTTGAAACTTGAAAGTTCTATTGCTCTTTTTAGTAAATTTCTACATACATATAAGCTTATATATTTCGCGTTAAAAATATCAAACAATATGAATCCACACATATATTACAATTATACGTAAGACTTTAATCCTTTTTAATAATCCTACAATGTAAAATATATTTTATTATTCTAGTACCATTGGTGCAGAAATTAAACTCACAAATCTTACAACTCAAATAATATAAACTCAGTTTGTACCTGCCTACATGTACCTCCAGCTAATTAGACGGAAATTTTGATTTCGTACTCTTTTTAATTAATTCATTTGTCTCCATTAGCATCTAGCTAAACCAATTTGCACTTACTTTAATCTTACTTAATTTGTCCCATTATCAATCTCCCCCTATATTAATCTCTAACAAGATACAATTAACTCCATAACTCCAAATATGTCGATGAGAATCACCCCAGCATTAGATGAAATAATTCTCACACCTAATACTCATGAGTCCGAAAATCGAAATACTAATATTACAATCTATGATTCTCCTCTCTCTTCAGAAAAGCGAGAAGATGATCATAGTCTTTTTGCTTTCATTGGACTACGACTCGTAGTATCCTCAATACTAACGAGGATTCATGCAGGCTATTTCAGAATAAGCCTATCTTTGTGTTGCGAAACTTTATTATGGAAAACACTTCTAGATCCAACTAATAATCAAACGAAATTCTTACACCATGTCCCTCAAATGATCTACCGTCCTGTTCTAATTTTCCTATGGTCGTTTGCTTTATTGATTCTTGTTCTACTTTCTTTACTCTACCTCTTGAAATGTATTTTTCGATTTAATTTGGTTAAAAGGGAGTTTTTACATCATGTTGGTGTGAATTACCTTTTTGCCCCTTGGATTTCATGGCTCATTTTACTCGAATCCTACCCTTTTATGGTAGTTCCAAAACATACCGGTTACAAAGCTCTTTGGTGGGTTTTTGCGGTCCCTGTTGTAGTTTTGGATGTAAAAATATATGGACAATGGTTCACTAAGGGGAAACGGTTCTTAACAGCCGTGGCTAACCCGACGAGCCATTTATCGGTCATTGGGAACTTAGTCGGGGCTCGAGCCGCGGCTAAAATGGGCTGGCAGGAGGTTTCGGTTTTCTTGTTTTCATTGGGGTTGGTTCATTATTTGGTCCTTTTTGTTACGTTATATCAGAGGTTATCGGGAAGTGACCGGTTACCGGCTATGTTGCGGCCGGTTTTCTTCTTGTTCTCGGCAGCTCCGAGTATGGCTAGCTTGGCTTGGGCAGCAATTACTGGAAGCTTCGATACTGCTTCGAAGATGTTCTTCTTTCTCTCCTTGTTCCTCTTTACGTCACTGGTAAAGCTGCATAAAAAGTTATTCATTTTTTAACAAAAAATTTGAGAAAAACTAATTAAAATAAAATCTTACTTCTTAACAAGTGTAAAATAAATCTTATACTTTATGTACTATCGAATTGTTTAAAAAGTGATTCATTTATCTGTTCATAAAAAGTCAATTAGTAAGCTAGAAATAAGCTAGTTTATTTGACATGACATGCTAAAATAATATAAAGTCAATATTTATAATTAAATCTAATTAATTAAATAGAGAGAATTGTTATCTTTTTATCATTAAAAGATTTGATTGTGTATATTTTCTTTTGTTCTTTTATATAGTCTATAGAAGTTTAGAGTTCAAATTTTATTAGTATAACTTTAATATGTGATTCTGATTATTTGAATAATAAAATAGATTAAGTTGTGCAAACTCTTCAATTTCAATATTGCAGTTATGTCAGATTCTTTAAAAATACATTAATTTTAAAAAATTTAATATGCAGAGTTTGAACAACATAAAAAATAGATAATATGCTATAACATTCCTAATATAAAATTCTGTATAGGATATATGAGTTGAATCCAAGACTAGAGGAGTCTTCAACTTGCAAAAGTTGGTGAATATATATCAACTTTAATTTATGTATTATTATTGTTGTTGTTGTTGTTGTTATTGTTGTTTGAAGCCTACGTTGGAATATTTCTCTATTTCTTGCATGTGCAATAGATGAAATGGACTTTACAACAACTTTGTCTTCAAGTCTCCGTATGTGTTCTATAGGAATATAATTATAATAGTAATAATATTGTTTCCCCACATAGTTTTCTTTTAAAATCAACTTCTAATTTCATTGTTTTTGTCTTTTTGTATATTATAGAAATATTAACGTTGCTATTTAAGTAATTCATGTCTTCTTGTACGAGCCGTACTTGCCGTGATCAAGACGACTCTCACTTGTTAGTCTACTAGATCCACAATTCCATCAAAAAGATTTGATCAAATCATTTTAGATATGTACATGGTTTGGTCAAAAATATTAAATATATCACATACAAATTTTGTGCACATATATAATAAATAAAATATATCATCCACTATTTTCTTTGAATGACTTTAAGTTGACTTTGTAATCTATTTATTCGATGTAATGATGAAGATCAAGAAAAGCAGACTCAAATCAGATTGAGTATAGCATTAGGGTGGTCGAGTTTAATAACCTAGTCAAAACATAATCTTATACATGTATTAGAAAATAATTTGTTCTAAAATTTCGAATTCGTAAAATTTTTGTTATTGAATTTGCTCTAAATTTACTATTTTTTGGCTTTGGGGTATGATGGAATAAAGCAAATGACTCTTTAAATTGTCTGTGCTTCTTTTAATTGTGAAGTAGCAGTTAATCAATGCAACTTTTCGACGCTCATTATGGGTAATCCGGAAACAGTTGCTCTATGTTTTTAAACATAGAGGTCAGACTGGGTACATCCGACCCCCCTTTATCCCGCAATAGGCTGGAGCCTTTGAGACAATGGAGTAATGTTGTTATTGTTGAATTTGCTCTAGATTATAATTATTATTTCTTTTTGTTGTTGTTGAACTTTTTAGGTATGCAGGCCAAGTCTCTTCAAGAAATCAATGAGAAAATTCAACTTGGCATGGTGGGCATATTCATATCCAGTAACATTACTAGCATTGGCATCCACAAAATATGCAATAGAGGTCAAAGGAAAAGTGCCAAACACCATAATGCTAACTCTATCATCACTCTCAGTTTTAGTCATCATTGCTCTCTTGCTCTCCACTGCTCTTTACTCTAAAATTCTTTTACACGACGACGATCCATCTCTCAGACACTCTTGCTTAGAAGAGACGCATTCAAAATTTTAAATAAGTGAATTCGAGCTATCGACTGTGATTGAGTTTAGTGGTCTCCAGCTAGTGCATAACAGGAGTCTACCTCTCTATGAGTCTGCCCTATATGTATTAATTAATTATTTGTAATTAATTAAGAGATTAGGGCTTGGTAGCTAGAAGTCATTATCGTTCCTAAGTAATTAATTAACATATGTTATTATATGAAAAAAAATCTTCTACTTGCCATAAGTAGTCTTTAGTTGTTGAGTTAGACTTGTATTTGAATACTTTTTGGATTCTATATATTACTTAATTTAATAAAGTAAAACGTTTTTTTCATATACATATTTTTAATTTTGGGATTTTGTCATCTTTGTCATATATTTGTGTGACGTTCGAAGTATATCTATGTTTAAGTGACCAACTTTCTGTCTGGGGATAAATAACAAATCATTATCGTTGTAGCCAGCTAATCAGATACCTAAGTTTGAGTTATATACTATAGGAAGATCACAATTGGCAAATATAAAAAGTATACGATAATGACAGGCAAAGTTTCTCCCATCGTAAATATCTTATATGTTAATTAAGTGAGATTAGTAGGTTAGGGTTGTTTAGACCTACGTTTATATGATTAGTTTATAATAATTACCACTATTATTTTCTACATTTCTTATTTGACTTGTTCAGAAAATTTCAGAGATTCATTTAACTTTAACAAATTAAATAGATAATCATTCGATTTACCTTAACTCGGAGATATAATATACATATCGTATCTGACATGAAAGCTTTACTAATTTTAAGTAAAATGAAACAAATATATATGATCTACGAGTTTCCCCCTCTAAATCCGCCACTAGCAATGCCATAAATAAAATATAGTGTATCTATGACATATATAGCTGCCAAGCTGTCAATTTCTCATATTGTTGACTAACCAACTGATCATGAATATTACAACAATAACAACATTACCCCATTGCCTCAGATGCTTGGGGTAAGGAGGGGTCGGATGTACGCAGTCTGACCCTTATGTTTAAAACATAGATCGAATATTTTCGGATGACCCATGATAAACGTCGAAAGTTGCATTGATTAACTGCTACTTTCACAATTGAAAGAAGCGCAAATAATTTAAAGAGACATTTTGCTTTATTCTATTATACCCCAAAGCCAAAAAACAATAAATCTTTGACTTCATCCGGCTGTGAAAATGAATATTAAATATCAAATTATCTCAAAAAATCCATGTAATCGAGGTACTCAAATAGGATTTTAAATTCAGACTTAGAACAAACTACATCTGCTAACGTGAATAAAATATATATATATATCTATACATAATATATATGTAAAACCCATCATTTTTTTTTACTTGGAGGCGGTTAAATATTTTTCAAATTACAAACACACATCATACAATTATTGATTTGATATATATGATCTACGGTTTGTTCATCTATCTCAATTAATTGAAGTCCTGGCACAGTGAATGTATATTTAACCATGTACGATGTGTTAAATTCTTGTACATATCATTTTTAATAAAAAAAAATTAAAGTGATAGTATAAGGTATATAAATGGAGAAAACTTTTTTAGAAATGAATACATCGAAAATTTCAAAAAATAAAAAGTAGTACTATTTGTAGTATTGTATATAATTGTTTTTGAAATGATAAGAATGTAAAAAGGCGAACAACACAAATTTCATTATTTAGAGTCTAATTAAACACTTTTTTATTTCAAAAATTATTATTTGTGTTAGATTTTGATCTTTAAATACATGCATCTTGGACGCATGGGGTAAAAGATTAAGTGTGATTTATTTGAGATATATTGTATCAAAGTGGATTCACATATATTTGAGATACACTTAGCCTCGGCTCTCTCGTCTCTCGTTCGTCTCTCTATCTATCTCGCTTGCCTCTCTTACATGTATTTCAAAATACATCTCGAATGTAGTTAGTGTGATTCACAAGTATCTAGGATACAATGACTCTCTCGTTTGCCTCTCTTCCTATGTATCTTTATTTTAGAGTGTATCTAGTAGCAAAAATACACATATTTATGTGTCTCAGGCTTAAAATCTGACAAGAAATTAGTAAATAATGAGATAGTACACAATTATTCTAAACTGTAAAAAGAATTAGTAAAAATTTAATGGAAATATTTCTGTAATTAAATAGTTTTGTGAGTAGCAACTTGGGCTGGCTTTCGATAGATGGGCTTTTCTGGTACAGCTTAATATAAGTGACCAAGCCCACTGAATCGCCACTATATCCCACAACAATGTCGAGAAAATATTACAAATAATAATAAAATAAAAGAAATGATTATTTCACGGCAAACCGCGGAGGTTTGTTTTTATCATTCATTTAATAAAAATTTATGGGTCAAAAATACCAATATTATATTATAATCTATTTCGCTTGACATAAGTTTAAAGAACTTTTATTTTGTTGGACATAAGTATCTGAATCTTTCATCTCTCCCCCTTTCTACTTGGTGGCTAGAGAAACTTTTCCTTACCCAACATATGTTCCACAGGAATCAAATTATGCCTCTAATTAACGATATAATTTGTAGATTTTGAAATTAAACTTTTGCCAGTCTTGAATCTTGATAAATTTTTTTCAAAAACTAAGTCATGTCTTTAATTTATGATGTAACTTGTGGAACTTATGGCGATGAAGGAATTAAGTTGCACAACTTGTTATTCTTTTTAAGGCATAACTTGTAGTATCACATTATGATACAAAAATACAAACTTATGTCGAACAAAAATTGCTTTATATTTCGGTATCAGCTGGGCATTTTCGATTACATATTTGTTACTTGAAGGACAGAAGCTAAAGAATACCTAAAATAAACATTTGTGCCAATGACCCATACATGAAAAGACTTACGAGGATGAACAACGTTAATATTTCCAAATTCCTTGTCTTATAGCCGTGCAAGTAATCACAAAGTTGCAGGCTTTTAGTATTTTTTTTTCTTTCCTAGGCTTTAATTTAGTATCACTTTTTAGATGTTACATTTGTTAAACCATCGGTTCTTGGTTTGTCTTGTTTAGATACATATACGTTATTACAATGTATTCATAATCCTGACAATTTGCTAAACTAATTATATTCTGAGGCTATAGCTAGTTAGCTAGTTTTATGAAATGTCTATATATGTATTTTGTAATTGGTTTGTCATACGAATAATTCGATTCTAGGATTAGTTTTCTCAATGTATATATATTTAGTATTAGTTCGTGGTCGCTGAGACATAACCCCTTTCGATAGTTCGACAATGATTTCAAATTTATGAATCGTTTAGTTTATTATAGCTCGTTCTAGTTATTGAATTCAGGTGTAAGAAAAAAATCATTGAATTCATCTAATCCAAGTTGGTACCTAATATTGTAACTCCGCTCTTGTGTCTCTTTTTCACACAACACATGCTAACGGTTTGCTCTATATATCTACTTCCTTCACAAGATAGGGTAAGGCTAGGTACTGACTATGTCCTTCAGGCTTCCTCAAACACTACTTATAGAATTCGACCATGTAATTCCACTAGAGTAAGACGTTCCCTTCCCATGAATAATATTCGCATAAATCAAAAGTAGTTTTAGGGTAGCTAGTGCTCTATAATTAGGTCATATGCCATATCTGTTGGTACAACATAACAAGACAAAATATAAAAGAAGAGACCCCAATCACTCGTTTAACACAATGGTCCTTTATTTGCATTTCCTTCATGCAAATCTGCAATACTACTAATTATATGTACTAGCTATATAGAATCTTAACTAAGATTTAATTTGTTCAAGAAATCCTTCATTTGTAAACGTTGGTGAAAAAAGTACTTGAGACAAGTTTGTGGAATTGCAAGACATTAGTTCCCTTCTTTAGGTAAAAGGGGACCCAAATTGTGAAAGAGTTCTACATCGATCGATCCTTTAAGGAATGTATGGTCTCTTTGATCTGATATGATTTGAATAATTTGTACCTCTTGAACTAGATTTAAGGATTGATGTTCAAAGGCTATTTTTGTTCAGTCCTGAACATACGCCCTCGATGTCCAAATTTTGCTTTTGGAACTACACTGCATATATTATATTGTTATTCAACCCCAACTTGAGAGAGTATTGAAGAAGTCTGACATCGATCAGTTATGGAATGGACACTATTATGTGTTTCTCGAGAGAGTATTGAACAAGTCTCACAAGTTATGAGATGAACACTATTGATGTGTTTTAAGCTTATCATGACAAATTAATTACTGATTCTTTCAAGTTAACTACTAATTTCTCTATTTTCTATATGATTCTATAATATGATCCATCTTTATCTTTTAGGTGGCCTAATTATTCGATAGTTTCTATTATCTATCGCTTGAAAAGATTAACTCGTATAGTATAGACCTATCAAAATCTTTTCATGATATTCATTGTTAGTTCTTAATTTACCACAAAATTCATTGAATACGTTGGTAAAAGTACACAATTATGGCCTATATATAAACCAATGAATGGGAAAACAAAGACAAATCAAGAAATCTATTGATTAGAAAGCTCAGAAAAAATTACTTAATAAGTCAAATCCAACTATATTAAGAATCACTAATTATTTCAACATAAACCAATTTTGACATAGATATTTGTAAACAATTACAATATCGTCAATGGTTATCTACACACACTTTGATATAGTCTTAAAATATCTTGAGTTCAAATCTCACGATCTCACCGTCATCCAGGTGATATACAACGAGACATACCCTAGCTATAATAATTCACATAATAAAGAAAATAAACTATAATCTCTCTTAACATAAATTAAAATTTTAAAATAAGATGATCACATGTTTTAATACGTTTGATTCTAAACCTAACATAAAGAAATGCTGGTGTGTGACAAGTGACTAATAACTGAGACATGAGGGTGGGGACAAACTATACAACAATTGACAATTGATTGATTCTTAAATTACTTTTATCAAATTCTGAAATCACTTTCATTGTTTTGGCAACCCTTTCCATTTTTAGTAACCCCATCTTCCTAAGTCTCTTCCCCCCCTCCAATATCTTATCACAACACAAAAAAATTGCACAATAAAAAGTTAACTAGACCTTTTAGGGTTTGGGTAGTTTCAAGATCTCAAAAAAAAAAAAGTTATGGCTCGTGGTAAGATCCAGATCAAGAAAATAGAAAACCAAACAAACAGACAAGTGACTTATTCAAAGAGAAGAAATGGGCTATTCAAGAAGGCTAATGAACTCACTGTTCTTTGTGATGCTCAAGTTTCAATTGTCATGATTTCTAGTACTGGAAAGCTTCATGAATTTATAAGTCCCTCCATCACGTATATATACAATTTTTATTTTTTTGAAATTTTGTGTTTTCGGAAACAACTTCTCTAAGGTCTACGTCTCCATACCTCACTTGTGGGATTTCACTGGGTATGTTGTTGTTTTGAAATTTTGTGTGTATGTTAATTACTTCTTTATGTTGCTTATGTCTTCTTAGGACCAAACAATTGTTGGATCTGTACCAAAAGACTATTGGAGTTGATATTTGGAGTTCCCACTATGAGGTTGATTTTTTCCTTCCAAGATCTTTGAATTTTTGCCCTCTTTTGTTAAGTTATCTACAAAATTCATCTTATTAAAAAGATTAATTTTTTCATTTTTGAATAGACTTGATTCTTTTTTATAGGCCAAAAATATAAAAATTCTTGAAGTAGTTCATGAGATATGAATTTATCCAAGATCTCAATCCCTATGTTTTTATATAGTAGCAAAGCCATAAACTTTGTTAAACTTGTTCAAGATTTTATATAGATCTATAAAAAATAACTTTTAACCGGTACATATAGTATTATTTTGATCACACTTTTATTTACATAATTACTATATATTAGTAACATATTTTTCGAAGGTGTTTTCCAGATTTATTATTTGTTAATGTTGTGCAGAAAATGCAAGAGGAACTGAGGAAGCTAAAGGATGTTAATAGGAATCTAAGAAAAGAGATCAGGTAGATTCTGACCTAGGAGTTCTAGATCTTCAAACAAGAATCTATGACTTTTTAATTTTTTGAAAAAAAAAAACTCATTTGTTTTATTTTTTATTTGTATTTACTGATATTAATTGCTGGCAGGCAGAGGATGGGAGAAAGCCTAAATGATCTTAACTATGAACAGTTGGAAGAGCTCATGGAAAATGTGGACAATTCTCTCAAGATTATTCGTGAAAGAAAGGTTAATTCCAACTAATTAGTATTAAACTAAAATTTCTAAAATTGAAATAACCGTAAAAGAATCACTTCTGCTATAGTTGTCAAGATTAACAACAAAAGAAAAATCTAGTGTAGCTTTATAAGTGACGTCTGAAAAGATAAAATATATGTAACTTTATTTATTTGAATTTGAAACCGACAATGTCAACAAACTCACATAGATGAAGTTTACTTGAATGTTCATCTATAGACTAGATGAACAAACAAAAGAAATTAAAGCATAAAGATACCATATTAAGAAAACATCGATTTATCATTCATTGCGATACATATTACTACTGCTTCATGGTCATTGTTATTTTGTTGTGATGCATATTAGTTATTAATATAATTATCGTTTTTACGGTAATATCTTTAACTACCTTTTCATTTCATTTGCTTTCCTTCTATACAATTGATCATTTTCATTTAGGTAACTTTATTTTATTTGTGCAAGAACAGTATAAGGTGATTGCCAATCAGATTGACAGATTCAAGAAGAAGCTTAGGAATGTGGAAGAAATACATAGAAATCTCCTCCTTGAATTTGTAAGTGCTTAAACTTGTTAATTTCATCTTATGTAATTTTTTTTTTTTTGCATGGCATAGAAATTAAGTTTGTTTTTCCAATCACCCACAACACCTTTTTGCCATGTTGCTAGATTAGAGTAGTACAAAAACATTTGGCTAGGATTTATATTGTGCTATTGATTGAACTGATCAAAATGCTATCACATTCGTATCAGATTCTTTAAATGCACGACTTGAGCAGGGTCTGATACACACCAATCGACATTTTTAGAACTTCGAGCAAGATACAGAAGTCGATGATATAGTTTGGTGTTTCTTTGTGGATGAGTATAGTCGTCCCATATGTATATTTTTGTGATCTTCCCACACAATCACTAAAAAAAGCCTTCATATAGCTTGCATGAATTTGGAAATATTCTACCGCAACATATTTGATTTACTTGGTGCAAAATCTGGTATTTATACCCCTAACACTAATCAGCAGAAATACATGTCCTACCGAGACAAAATTTGAAACTTGCTATCCTCTTGCCTAACAAGCAAAGATTTACCTCTGTGGAAGGATGATCATTCGAATCGACATGAGATCCAACTACATTACCATATCCATTTTGTATATCTGAAAGAGATTGACCTCCTTGCTTCTATCATGGTACACTCCTCTTCCGCCAAGCCTCCTTCCTCCTCGATCCACAAAGACAAAATATAGGACTGGTGCCAACAGTTCATCACAGAAGAAATGACTCATGAAGTCGGGATCACTAACTAATACTAATCTAACATATCTAATATAATAGAAAATACTAATATAATGGAAAAGATCTATTCAATGAATTTTGAGGTAACATAGGATAAGAGGGAGTTTTTTGGGAGTAAACACTCCTGACCTTGTGTCTCAACACCCCCCTCACGCCCAATGCTTGACGCTCACGCCCAATGCTTAGCATCTGGTGCGTGGACAATTTTTTCGGGGGCCCAACATTGGGTGAGACGGGCCCTGCTCTGATACAATGTTGAAAAAGGTCTTAGGCCTAAATCACATCCCAAAAGCTAGCTCAAAGGGAGGAAGATTGCATAAGCATTATAAGGAGACCACCCATCTCATTGACCACCGATGTGGGACTTTGTGTCTCAACACCTTCGATCTTAAAACTATGTTTCGAGTCACTAAGAGAGTAAAAAGAACGAAAACCTCTTTCTCCCCTCCAACTCTGCCTGGACTATATTGATGATTGATTTTGAATTGGTGTAGGATGCAAGAGAAGAGGATCCATATGGTGGATTAGTTGAACAAGAAGGAGACTACAATTCAGTGCTTGGAGCTCGTGTATTAGCCTTACGCCTTCAACCAAACAACAATCATCATCATCATCATCATCTTCACAATGGAGGAGATCATCATCATCATCATCACAGTGGAGGAGGCTCTGATATTACTACTTTTGCTCTAGTTTAAGTAGTAATTAATTAATTAATCTTATATTAATATTTTCTAAATAATCACATGCAGTGTTTCTTCATTAGACATGCATGAGAGCATGGACTCTTTACAATATTCTCCTACTTTTGCTCTATTCAGTGTGTTAAAACCTAAAAAAAACTATAAGGGTGTCAAACTCTATGGTGCTTTGGATTGATGTGGTATGTAATGTTTAATGTAATATTTTAGTATTTTCTTATAAAGATGATGTGAAAATATGGAAATGTTTTGCTCTGTCATTTTTTCAAAAAGAATGATCTAGTTTGATTTGATACAAAGTTTTATAAAATAAAGAAAACTTTAATTTTGTGGTCCTAAATTAAAGTTGCATTAAATTTACCAAAGTACCCTTTACTCAAGTGACTTGAAAAATATGTCACATGGAAAGTTGAAATTAAAGTTTTGTCAAAAAAATGGATCATTCTTTTTGAAACAGACCAAAAAAAATAACAGTTCATTCTTTTTAAATGAAGGAAGTAATTTCTTATATTTATATATGCCATGTGTCTTTTTATATTTTATTTTATTCTGTTTATGTATTAAAAGAGGAAAATCCTACTACTTATTTTCAATAAATATAAGATAAGTGGGAAAAAAAAGATTTTTCAATAAATACTCACTCTAATTTATAAATTAAATTAATTATTTACTAGTCCAAAAAGCCCCTTCAAAATTTATAAGATAATCTTTCATGGAATAAAATCTCTAGTACTTAAAACGACCTAATGAATCGTTACACAATAGGATGTCAATATTATGTGTTCGGTTTGATTCAACCCTAAAGTCTAATTTATGAATATCCCTAAATGAATGATGCGAACTCAAGGACACCCCAAATCAAATATAAAATATAAGATAAAGCAAATCCAATAAGAATCTTATAATATGAGGCACTTCAATGTACTGGTATTCTCTTGGGAAAATTTAACTTTATATAGAAAGAACGTAACTGTTATATGTTTCCAACTTTTCATTTATAGTTTAAGGTAGGTTTCAAATAGGAATTCTTGTGCTGCTTTTTTTCTTCCATATTTTTTCAAGTGGGTAAAATTCATTTTCATATTCTTTGGGTCCAAAATATGATTTCTCCAAAATATGATTTGAAGCTTTATCTTTTCCATCACAAGTATTTGATTTTTTAAATAAATGGTTTCGATGGAAATAAAAAAGGCTCAAAATAATTTCATAAGAGGTATTATTTTCAATCACCCAAGTCTATGTACTACTATAACTAAGGTGATGATTCATAACATACGTTTTGTATGTAATGCTATTCTATAGTGATAATTATAAACATTCTAGAGGTCGTACACAACCATTTAGTTAGAAGCATTGGCTAAACCACA
>JAOTQR010000079.1:25483761-25513958 GCA_025774065.1 Solanum ossicruentum
ATAAATACAATTTCTATTTATAGGTATATTATAATTTGTATTTATTTATCGAATACTTATATTTATTTTTATTTTGATTCATCTCAAAATACTCTTCAAATACTTATTACTCACTCAAAAATTATATTTTATATATAATATAAATAACTTTAAAACATAGATAATTGTAATAACAAAAATTCTTTTTAAATTTAAAATGAAAGTTTTATTTTTAATCTAAATAAGAGGGAAGTTTTATTTGTAAGCTAAATAAAGTGAAAGTTTTATTTTTAAGTTTAATAAGATGAAAATTTTATTTAAAGCTAAACAAGATTGAAGTTTTATTTTAAGGTTAAATGAGATAATCATTTAATTTTAAAAACGCACGGCACAATCATGGAAATACATACACATAAATATTAAGTTAAATAAGATGAAGATTTTATTTTTAAGAATAAATAATAAAGCTTGTAAAAAAAACTAAATAAGATAGAGGCTATTTTTGTAAACAATCTTATCTATACTACATTAAAAGTGTGAAGACTCTTAAAAATGTGTTTTGAACTTTTTGCTTTTCGTTAAAATACTTTATCTTGGATAAAATCATCTTTTCACTATTTTTAAAAATTATTATTTTATTTTTTATTTAGTTTCAAGATTTACTTTTGGATTAAAAATTTTTTATATTTAAAATTTACTCTTGATTTAGGACTATTCTATATAAATAATTGTCTAAACTATGAAGGAGAAAAGAAAAATATTGTTATGTTTCTAATATTTAAGACTTTAAAATAAACTAAAAATTTTGGTTATCAAATATTTTGTTAATAAAAGTATGTAATATAGCAAATTTAAAAAGAAAAAGAGTAATTAAAGTTAAAATTAATTAATTAATTATTTAACTCCAAATTATTATTTTATGTATTCATAAATTATTAATATATTTTTTTATAAGTAATTGAATTTATTTTATCCTCTTTGCTTGTTCATCATAGATTAAATTATTGCATCAAATTAATAATATTTATTTAATTTTATTTATATAAATATTATATTTTCATAAATGACAAGTACTATTTATATATAATTTTTAAATTAACACGATACATACGTGCGAAGTACGTATGCTGAACTTGTTCTTAGAAATTATGCAACGAATATAATTTTGAATATGACAAACCAAACAAGCAATAAAAATTACACTTATCATAACTTATCTCAACATAATTTATCACATCATAATTAATCTCAGCATATCCTGTATCTAAACCAAATGATTGTAAGTTCATAAATTGGCCCGATTCTATCTTTTTTTGTTTCATTTGAAGAAAGCAAGGTAGTGTTCTAAGTCCTAACTTGGAGTTCCTTTCTTTACGGTCTTTCAACTCATTCTTATCTAAACTATCGTGCTCATTTGGTGCTTGTTCCGGTCAAAGTCAAATTTTTTCAAAAGCTTTTTTCTATTCTTAGCTTTAAAAACTAATTTACAAAATCCCAATTCACAAAATTTAATTTCATAATCAGATTATTAGTATTACCTAAAAAGGAAAAAAATTAAATGTGTTAGTCTTTCAAAACTAGTATATGATAAGCATTCTTGTTAAGCTTATTTTCACTCAGAAAAAAATATTTTTTAAGAAAATATTTTCTGAGAGAAATATTTTTCGAGGAAATATTTTCTATAAAAAATGACTTATATCACTTCAAACATAATCCTAATGGTTAAGATTTTATTTCTGCTATATTAAGACATCTAGGGAATGTAAGGAAAATTCTACCCTAATCGTCATTCCAAACTAACCTCATTGATAGAATTATCGAGGTACAAGCAAAATTGAACACCACCACACGCAAAAAATGAATAGAATTAAAGTTTTTCGACGATTCTCAAGAAGGTGCTAATATTTTGCCGCTGGACAACTAAAATATGCTATCCTTTATTTATAAGTGAATCATGTCTTTGAAGAGTTTTTTCAACTGTTTCATAAAATTTACCATTTGTTGTAAGCAAAAACTATATGTTAAGAATATTATTAAAATATTTTCTTTATCCTATTTGGACTTCAAATGAAGAAGAATCTTCTTTATCATAAGAATAGAAAAATATATATATAAGTCTGACTCTTATTGAAAACACAATAGTCAGCACCCGCACATGTGATTATGCAGCAGACTTAGATCCCCATAAAGAAGTTTCCTATTCATTCTTTTCATCTCTTGACACAATTATATATATTAAAAATATTCTACTTCATCAACATATTTTTAGTCGGTGGTTTATCAAAAATTAAACAATTTTTCATCTTTTTATTTTACAAAGATATTTAAAGGATGTACGTATATTTTATTCGTTTTTAATTTTATTTTTAAAATTATATTAGGCATGTCATTATTATTGTAAAGTTATATTAAAATAACTGATTCAGTCTAAACTTAGTTAGATTGACTATATAAATCCTCATATTATTTCATTTAAGTTCGTCTCAAACTAATATCATATGATGCCTTAGATATTTTATATGTATATTAATCCCGAACGTGAACTAACTTAAAGGAAATATACTAATAAGACTATAATGTTTCTTAATCTTCTACGATAGTAATATATTTGGTATAATTTCATGATCAATGTGACGGTATCGTCTATATATGTTAAATAACTCATGATGAATTTATTGTTTCATGTTAGCTCTGTCCACATTCACTTCTAGTTTATTCATGTACCTGTACCAAAGAATTTGCAACAAGATTAGATCATCCAAAACTCATAAACCTAAAACTAAAAGATGAAACTTCTATTTTTTCTCCATCTTTTTTCATTTTTTACCTTCTTTGTATTATTAGCACAAAGCAAAACTTATCCTATTGATATACAAGGACTTCAAGATATCAAAAATGGAATAAATCCAAAATTCATTTCACCTGGTTCATGCTTAAGCTCATGGGACTTCTTTGTAGACCCATGCGGTTATGTTTTCACCGACCGATTCACCTGCGGTTTCAGATGTGATCTTATAATCTATTACTGAGTCACTGAAATCAGCCTACATCAAGCCCAAAATAAGTGAGTCCCCTCTACAACTAATGGAAGTTTGGGCTTTGGCCCAAAACCCTCTTATAGCCCAACTTTCTTTTATTTGCCTCTGCCTTAAGTTCAAACTTAAAATATTAAAAGTAAATCTCATAAATAGCAAAAATATAAAGTCTAATTTTGTTTCATAACTATGATTTTGGTAATTATATTCCATTACAGTTTGTATAATTTGCGCAACATTTATTTATATTTGTATAATTTGCTAGATCGCAAAATATTTGTATAAATTGAGTGAATTATACAAGCACAAACAATAATTACAGCTAAATATTTGGCGCGAGCCGTAATTCATTCAAAATATAACTATATTAGCTAATTAAATAGTATATATTTGCTTATCTGCATAATTTTTCTTAATATAAATGCAACAACTTATTTAAGTAAAATGAATCATTAAGCAATTCGTAATATAAACTTGATTGTAATCACCGGAAATACTTAGGCCATGAAAGGCATCTCAATTCTCAACTCAAACTTAGTTAACATATTTCAAACTACATATATTCATAATATTTAAGGCAACTAAACATGAAAAATATTTCTCGAAAAATATTTCCCTCCAAACCAAACATACCCTAAAAAGTTATTATTTTTTCTTAGAATCTTATATTTTTAAGCACCAATTGCCAGAAAAATATAATCCTTATCTATTCTAATACCATCCACCAAGATAATGAACAATTAGATGTTTGATGACATACTAATTCTAATTCCACTTAGGTCTCCTTTGATTATTACTATTTAATCCATTGATTAATTATATGTATATGGTCAAATTAAAGTAATTAATCATGGAGGTGGAAGAGCATACTAAAATCATATATTTTCTTTGGTGACATCTATATATTTATGAAAAGTATTTTCAAGAAATCAAAAGCTTGATTTATTGTGATTGAGTGGTCTTAATAACTTGCAAAAAATTATTCTTTAAAGTAAAGAAAAGTTCACAAAACATGGTAGTCGATACTTTGCTTAAAATTGCCTTCCTCGCTCACCTCTCTTGATCTTCGTTGTATCTGTGTTTCACAATTCAATTGTAGGTATCATACATGTATATGATATATAAGTTTATATGCATATGTATATGTGTTTTATATTATTTTTATACTAATAGGAGCAGAGTTATCCCTTTGTTAGAGGGTTCTTTCGAACCTTCTTGGACGAAAAATTGTACTATTTATACATGTTTAAAATAATTTCTTATGAGTATATAGTAGATAGATGTTGAACCCCTTTTACTAGTTCGTGTGTTTACTTTAAAAGATTTTGAATCCCCTTAGTGACAATCCTAGCTCCGCCACCGATTCTAACGTGTATCTATTTTATAGCACACATGTATCAAGTTTAACTACCATAATACCATATGTTACATCATAGATCAACACTCTTTCATTTTACTAGATATAATGATTTTATGACAAGTGACTCGATATAGCATGTATCTTTTATACATAGATGCATACGTAGTAGAAGAAGATTGTATTAAATATCATGATTTTTTGAAGATTGTATTAAGCATCATGATTTTTTCTTCGATGAGATTGTTCTCAGAGGTGAAAAATCAAAAAAGAAAATTTAGAACTAAAGATTTGTCCAATAATTTATAGATATATGTATAAATACGCTTACGTGCACATATATGCACACACTTATGTTCAAAGTTGCTCACTCATCTACATAATGTTTAATATGTTTAAAAGAACAACAAAGTAGGTATACTAGTTATGTTTGTCAAAGTTTGTTTGTGTTTGATTATGAATATTTGTATCAAAATTTTCTACGTTAACTAGTTATAGATCAATCATAATCAAATCTTAATTAGTCGTCTGAAATGACTTTATCTCTTCTCAAAGGAAAAGTAATCAATATTTTTCATAATTTACAACAACAACAACAACAACATATCCAGTAGAATCTCACAAGTGGAGTCTGGGGAGGGTAGAATGTACGCAGACCTTACCACTGCTAGAAGTAGAGAGACTGTTTCCTGGGAACTCTCATCTCAAAACTCGTAAGCAAGAACGCACTAGATATGGCAAAAAGGAAGGGAAAGGAACAGAAAAGATAGACTAATAATAACATTATCTAGATAAACTAATCGCATAGTACGACAACTAATGCGGATACCTGATAAAAAAACACCTAACTCTACCATTAGCCTGCTACTCTAATTCGCGACCTCCATTTTTTTCTATCTAATATGTTTATCAAAGTTTGTTTGTGTTTGATTATGAATATTTGTATCAAAATTTTCTACATTAACTAGTTTTAAATCATTCATAATCAAAACTTAATTAGCCGTCTAAAGTGACTTTATCTCTTCTCAAAGGAAAAGTAATCAATATTCTTCATAATTTCTAAAGGAAAAAAATATAGTTGAAAATAAATGCCGACATCTCACGAGTGATTAGTCATCTTTCTCCATATTCTACTGCCCATTTTGTATTATTTATTAATATCACATTTTCAAAAAAGGCAAAAATCTAGTTCAAATCTTTGGACGGAAAAAGTATTATTTGTCTTTTTATGTGAGCTGTAGCCACCTTTTGCATTTTTTTATTTATTAAATGTGATAATAATTGCTACAAATATTATGTAAAGACTAATCGATTTTGAATTGATGGAAACATGCTGCCAAGGAGATCATTTCTTGGAAATTAAAATCTTCGGATCAATCCAGAGGTCATTTGAATTTCATTAATAATAAGGATTCGAAATATTACACATTGATTAATCAAAAAGAGATTCAGCAATGAAAAAAAATTATTTCTTTGGGATCCTTCCTTTTTTCAGATAGAATGAAAAGAGATAGAATCAGATTGATTCGTAAAATGTCTTTTAGAATATTCCTCAATGTCCCGATTATTAAAAAGTGTTTTGAAGCTTCATTTTTGACCTTTTTATCGTGTTTTATGGACATTTGTTCATGAAAGAAAAGATATTCATCGGGTACTATATGTTTCGACCCATTCGAATAAGATAAAGAGTCTAAGAAAAGGATCAAGCTTGCATCCTTTTTTTTTTATTTTAAAATTTGACACTATTTAAATAAAAAATAATCTACAATAAAAATTTTCTTCTTATAACAATAGTCTTTTGTGCGTATTCTCCCATTGAAATTGTCCAATTACATCGAGAGATTGAAGAGAATGTTGTCCAATATGGCAGAACGACAGGCTGTTACAAGAAATCTCAAGACAAGCAAGAGATTTATATTATTTTAGTAAACTTAATTATTCTTAAAATAATTAAATTAACTCATAAATAAATAAAAATGATTAATGGGACTACGTGAACTGTGTGTACTGAAGCGGGACATCTTTGTACCCTACCAGGTGGTAAAGCCAATTACAAGCCAAATAATAATATTAACAATAATTATATTATACTTAGTACTAGTGATTAACAAAATATAAATAATTGAAAGATTTAACTCGAAGGAATCCCACTTAAAATATATTTGTCGTTGAAGATGTCATGCATGACATAATCACCTTATAAAAAAATATTATTTAACCCCATTACTAGGAAGCAATGAGCAAGAATCCACATGGTGATACATGTTATAAGTTATTAATTTTAGGAATATTAAATAAAGTTTTCTGAGATTTCATTTCCATCAAAACTTATTTAACCCATATTTTTATACTTTCCTTGTGAATTTTTATTTGTTATTATTTCGCTTTTTGAGGTCAACTTAACTAAACTTTAAAGTAAAATTGAAATATCTAAATTTTAATGTTTAAAATCTAAAATTTAGACTGTTGAAAAATATACAAAAAAATGTTATAAATTACTAATCTTTTTATATTAATATGATAAAAAAATATATCTTAGAATATTGATTAAAATTTATATAATTTAAATTCGATAAGTAAAATATCGATAAATAAAAATTATGAAGGAAGTACTATATAAGATTAATACTGAGTAATTTTTTATAGCTAAGAAGCCTGGTATGATAATCCGAAATCAGAAGAATAATAGTTAATGGCTTAGCAAAAGTTCAGAAGTGATCTCATTAATTATGTGATAATATTATGCGTTATGATTTTTATTTTTTTTTGTAAAGGAGTAACATATAGTTAAAAGCACGTAAGTTTTTTATTTTCCACTAATATGAAAATTTTGTTTTCATATTCAACAAATCATGCATACTAATAGTGTAATTCTTTTAATTAAACGTAATTATCAAATATTACTTAAAATAGTTCACTATAAAGACAATAGAATTAGGGTATAAACAAATTTGTCATTAAATTACTCATTGAGCTAGCAGAAATTTAAATAAATTTTCACGAATTTTGTTTTTCAGCTACAAAACCAAAAACTAGTATAACAAAATATGAAAGAGAAAAAAGAACTACGAAAGATAAAAATTAGTCATAAATTTTATTACGTAACAATAAAATTTATGTGTCATTAATTTCTATTTCTCTTTCTTCCATACTTTATTACACGAGTTATTGGTTACCATACACTGACACACACCCCTCCAAATCGTCTTATATATTTGGAAAAAGAAATTTCCTTTGAAAATAAAATTTTAAAAAATAAATAATATTTTTTATTTTATATTTTGTCTTCGAATTCTACCTTATTTCTAGCCATCCTACAAGTTAAACAGTCAATTTAGTTTGGTAAATTAAAGCCCAGTCAAACTGTCAATCTCTAGGCAGTTAAAAGAAAATTAAGACAAACTGAAAATGCAGATATTAGTCAAGACTTTACTCTAGGAAAATAATATCTTCAAATGCTAAAAGTAACTATAAGGATCAAATAAACCTAAAAAGGAAGTAAAAATTTAAAACTATAGAATTAGTATAAATTTAAGTGTGTACTATTTATTGCCAAAATGTTTTGTGTTGATTGTGAAGGAAAAAGAAAAAAGATCTTGAATGATTAAGTTAAAGATTGTGTTTACGTCTAGATGTTTGTCTCAGGTGAATTAATAAAGAATTATGATATAAATATCTCGTTTCAATAGAGAGAAGTTTTTAAATTTTTTCATTTAAAAACATTAATATATTTTTTCCAATGAATAAAGTGATTTGATGTTAGTGTCATACTTATTAATTCATCGCGTAATATTATTTATATATATTTCTCGTAATATTTTACTTGACTTAATTAACATATATGTTTTTCGTCAATGTCACGCTAAACTCGAAAATATCAAATTAAAAGTGATCGCAAGTGCATTTGAAAAAAGTTGTATAATTGTACCCAAACAACCCGACATTTTACTTTTCTAAAATGACTCATAATGTTAATTACTTAATTAATTATATAGTTATGCTTGTAACTGTGCTGCAACAGAGACCATTAAGCTCAGTGGCCAAGATTAAGCATCATTTAGCCAGGAATCTACTAGATAATTAAAGCAATTACTTTAACTAGCAGGATTAGTGGATGTCATAAATCATAATTATTGTTAATTGTAGTTTGGCTAAATATCTTTCTCAAATCTCAAGCAAATTTAGAATTGTTTATACATAGTGGAGGGCTGGAGACTGTCGCTAGTATTATTAATAAATATTACTTTTTATCATAAATTCTATAAATATCAAGGTAATATATATATATATATATATATATATATATATATATATATTTTCCTCATTTCTTATCTTAATCAAAATAAAATTAAAACTCAATTTTACACTCTTCGATCTTAATTCTATAAATATCTAGTTTGCTATTTGTATTTAATATTAGTCTCGAGTTTAAGTTTTGAATATGAACATTAAAAGAAAACGTCACTTCCTAATAGAATTCAACTTAATACAAACCTAAAATAATCTGAGTCAAATTCATATATGACACATTAAATAAAAAATATTTTAAATTTGGAGTACACTTATTTTGAAAAAAAT
The DNA here is from genome assembly GCA_025774065.1 of Solanum ossicruentum. Lineage (NCBI taxonomy): Eukaryota > Viridiplantae > Streptophyta > Magnoliopsida > Solanales > Solanaceae > Solanum > Solanum ossicruentum. The sequence goes on from JAOTQR010000079.1 coordinate 25,492,711, forward strand.
ACTGAGGAAAAAGAGTTGAGTTCACACTTTGATAAAACAAAATCAACCTTTCTATTGTTGACGCACCTGAGCCATTTTTTCTACAGAATACAGTGTCACAGTCAAGTTTCGAGATTCATCATTTCTAATTATAGTACTATATATATTTTATAATAAAATAAAATAAAAATAATATAATACAATAAAATAAAATAAGCCCACCACTATTCTTCTATATCTCTTTACCAATTTTCAACGCACCCCTCAAATCTTTTTTCTCTTAAAATCTCTCCATTTCTGAACTTCTCTATATTCTCTTTAATTTTTTCAATCTTGATCTATAATTTAATCATATCTAATGAAGATCCAGTGTGATGTGTGTAACAAAAATGAAGCCTCTGTTTTTTGTGTTGCTGATGAAGCTGCCGTTTGTGATTCTTGTGACCATCGTGTTCATCATGCTAATAAACTTGCTGGCAAACATCAACGTTTCTCTCTTATTCAACCTTCACCTAAACAAATAACTGTTTGCGATATTTGTCAGGTAAAGTCAGAGGCAGATTCAGAATTTAAATTTAAAACTTGGGGTTGGAGTTTATTTATTCTTGATCAGGGGATTAATTCTTTTTTTCTCGTTTGGGTGTTTGATTGATTACAGGAAAGGAGGGCTTTTTTGTTTTGTCAACAAGACAGGGCAATTCTATGCAGAGAGTGTGATGTTTCAATACACAAAGCTAATGAACATACACAAAAGCATAATAGATTTCTATTAACTGGTGTTAAAGTTTCAGCAAATTCTTCGTTGTATTCATCGTCAGAATCTCCATCAGTAGCTTCATGTACCACAAATCAAGATTCTGTTACAAATCTCAACAAGTCTCAAATTTGCACAAAAAAGCCTTTGCCTGTTTCTTCCAGTATTCCTCAAGAAGTGTCGGTGGCAGCTAATATTGGGGAAAATAGTTACACAAGTAGTATATCAGAGTACTTAGAGATGTTACCTGGATGGCATGTTGAAGAATTCATGGATTCCTCTGCAATTCCTACTAATGGTTTCTGTAAGGTTTGCATTTTATGCTCATTTTTATCTTCTATTTCTTTTGTCTATTGGTTATGTGATGGTTGCCTTGACGTAACTGTCGTAACAGCCTCTCCCAGAAATACAGAGTCAATAACACATGATCTCGAACCATGTGCATATGTCTTTTTGTCAATTGGTTATGTGAAACAATCTTGATATAGAAATAGTCTCTTGCTGAAACGTAGGATAAGACTCTATAATAATAAAAAGTTATTGTTTGACTCAATTGGTTATGAAATGCAATAATCTGATCGATTTATTTTGTTTTGTAGATTGGTGATAATGATGAGTTCCCAATATGGAATGTTGAAATTGAGAGCACTTTGAATTCATTCTCACCAGAAAGTATAGGTATTTGGGTACCTCAAGCACCTCCAGCTCCTCCTCCTCGGAAGAATCAGAATCAAATTTTTCCTCAAAGTATAAACTTTGGTGGACAAATTGAATTCAAGAATATAAAGGAAGTTACAACTAACAAGTCAAGTAGAAAATGGAGAGATGACAATTCCTTTGCTGTTCCACAAATCAGCCCATCTTCCATTTCCTTTAAAAGATCAAGAACTCTTTGGTAGTTGGATCCAATATTTTTTTTGGTCTGTGGGTGTTTTTTTTTTTTTTTTTTTTTGCCTTTTCTTGATTTAGTTTAAGCAACAAAGGAAAAAAAAACTGAAAAAAAGGTACACCTCTTTTGTGCTCAATTAATACAACTTGGTTTTGTTGTGTTCTTGGAATTATTGTGCTAGTGCAAGGGCCTCTTTTGCGTTGTAAATATCTTTAATGTTTTGTTGAATCCCATAAAATGTTGGACACATTTCAACGAGTAAATAGTCAGTTATAAGCTAGAAAAATCTCGATTTCATGTGTTATATGTTATCGATCTCACTTGAAAAGTTATTTATATAATGGACTATAAAACCAATCTCCACTATTTCATAGGACATTTCATGAAATTCTAGTTTTATCAAAGAAGTGACAGTTAAGAAAGGCACTTAACTAAAGAACTTTTAGTTTATCCCTTTTGGGCTGGGAATAATACCAACAAGAGGGTGACAATACTTCAAAGATGATTGTTATCAGATAAGAAGGCCAGACTGGCAAGTTCTGATGGATTTATTATATACTAGCAGCCACCTAGAGACTTGATATCTTGTAATTTAATGGGGAAAACAAACGCTATTATCCCTGCCTAACTACATGGTAGTGGTCTAGGGAGCGGGGCTTTGTATCTGACATTCGTTGGGCTTCTCTCTTCGGGAGCCTGCACTTTCATGTTGACAACTTAATCCATTCGATTACTACAGGGATGAACCTTTTTAAGCTTGATAAAGCAAAGGGGGAGTATTGGTCAGAAGTAAAGACCACACTCCACAATTGTGGCTCTCAGAAAGAGTATTACCAGAGAGTTTGGTGTAGTGGATGAAGTTGCTCTTTCCTTGATCGAGGTTTCGAGTTTGAGCCCTTGGTATGGAAAATCCTTGGTAGAGAGCTGTTCCCCTGAATGAGCTCCACATAGCGCGAATCCAAAACAGTCGAGCTCCAATACGAGCATCAGATACCAGATGGATAAAAAATAAAATTTAATAAAAAAATAGATAATTTTGATCTCAATATTTTGATCTATTATTCAACTCTAGACCAACTCATCCGCAATATTGGACTTATTGCAATTGTCAAATGCTAAAATTTGTAAATCCAAACAACTTGCATGCCAAAATTATATAGAGAGGTTGCAAATTCAAGTAGTACCCAAATTCTAATCAAGAGTAGTAAACGAGAGCAAAATCTACACCATTTAACATATGTAATCTAGAAAAACACATTTCAAAGTTGATACGCAACAATTCAGATTTTAGTATCATGATATGAGTTCTAATGGCTTCTTGACCGATTGGATTTTCTTACTTCCCGGCCTCTTAACTATATCATCGAGCAAAATATAGTTACAAACTTACAATGTAGAAAAGTGAATGACAAGATGGGGCCAAAAGTGACTTTTTATCAATCAATTTTCAAGGACTAAAAAATTTGGTGAATTTATGGACCAAAATGAATAGTATCAACCACCCTGAGGACTCCGACCAGACATTTGAAGCAAGTTACAGGTGGAGCCTAAATCATAATTGGCAAAATTAGGACATATATAGTAGTAATAATAGGGCGCAGAGTCGATGGGTTCATTCAAATCTTCTTTGATGAAAAATTTACATTGTTTATACAAGATTAAAATTATTTCCCAATGTTAATATATGTGATGTTGAACAATGTTTGACTTCTTTACGTGTTTACTTATTCATATTTTGAATCTCTTAACAAAAAATCTGACTCCATCAGTATATATAGAGAACAGATAGGGACCGAAAGGCATCAAAAGTGCATCAAATATTCAGATGGCCAAAACTTTTATGTAAACAAGAACATTTAAGGCTAGGCCACTAGTTGCTAGGACCATTTCAACTTGCATATTTCATTCTCAATTATCATTGCAATGTCCCTATCCTTCTTATTTGTCGAGTATGGCAATCTCTTTCATGTTATTAATAACAAAAATCGAAGGAAAAAAAACACAACTTTTTTGTGACAATAGTCCTAAGTTTTCTCCATAATGCCAAACATGAAATGGAAGGTAAATTATCCATTTGGATCGAGTAAATAGTTATTCGCAACGGATGCTTATACCAAATTAAATCAACTCATTTTGTTATTACTGTTAGTTAAATAGTAGAAGTGTACGTACATAACACATGTAGTAAATCTATTAATTTGGCGTTAACACTCCATGTAATGAAATTTTACGTTTCAAATATTGCAAAATTTATCTATTCCCCTTTTGTGAATAGTTATAAAAGATTTAGATTCTATCCGTATTTTAACTAGCGTTTGATCATGTATTTTTAAAATTTTATCTTCAGAAATTTATTTGACCGTGAAATTAATAAGAGCAAATCTTGTTTCTACATTAATGAGTTCCTCTGATATATAGATTCTATTTTCCAGGATTTTAAAATCACTTCAAGCTCTCTATAATTGCCTTGGTTGTCCTATTTATTTTGGTGGGAAAAAGATCTGCTTGTCCATTGATGGAAAAATGATTCTCATTTAATTTGTTTGCAATCTATTTCTATTCATCTCTTATATTGAAAATGGTTTTTGTCAATTTCTTATGGGGCACAATGGTAAGAAAAATATTATTAGAATCTCTTGGGATAAATCATGTTTACCTCCTTGTGAAGGGGCACTGCCTTAGAACTATGGAAGACTTTCTGCTAAAATTTTGGTGGAATAAACACTAATTATATTACCTTCAATTAGGAGTAGCACAAATTATCCATTTTAATATTCTCAAATTCAATTCAACCCGTTCGTTTCACACCCCTAAGTATAAATAATTATGTATTTATTGTTAGTATTAGTGGAAATATTTTAATAGTTTAAAATTTTAAAAATTATACATTATTTTTAAAAATTATCTTTTTATGAATCATTACACGCATATTTTTAAAAATTTATTATTTTTCGTAGGCAATTAAATTTGCATTACTTTCTACTTTTAAATTTGTAGAATTAACTTCAATCTCAATTGATAATATTTTAAAATTGACTTTGTAAAACAGTCTTCAATTCTGTGAGGTGTCTCCTAGACATTTCAAATTTAAGCAAATCAAATTATCAGATAATCAAATATAAAAGACGTTATCATCACTTTGAATGTCTTCTAAAGCGTAACAATCATCATGGGTTAGACCTTTTTGTAATTAAATACAATATGAGATAGATAGGTAAAGAGATACCCTATTTGGTATAGTAAATCGGGTGATGTCTCAATTAACTTTAGTATTTTTGTTAATTCTAGAATATTTTGATAGTTTGTATAACAATTGATTTAATTTTAAAATAAATTCAAAATTATAATCAATAAGAACTTATCTAAAATATAAATATTTGTGATATTATATAACACATAATAATTTATATATATATGTTTTCACCTTATGAATCATTACAAAAAAATATTATATTGATAATTAGAAAAAATAATTATTATGTATTTTAAAATGTTTTTGCAAAAATGAACTGCTTATCCAAAATGTTTGATTGCACGTGGAAGGATTTCGAATCCGACAGCTCACTCACCGTCGTCTCATCAAAACCTTTTCGATTGCGACTTAGGTCGATTATCACATATTTGTTGAAAATAAAATTAAAATAAACTTGATTTGTAATAATTATTTGGGCTTAAGAAAATACTTAGAATTATATATTCAATTAGCCTATTTTTTAGAATGTGAGTCCATTTGGCTCATGTTCTAGAAATGTGCTCTAGAAATATCTTTAGAATAGTAGAATGATATGGATAAGTATGGAGTGATCTAGAGAGTGAATATTTTGTAGAATTGTGTAGAAGGTGATTTGTAGACATTAAGCTAAAGTTGTATTGGATAAATCTTGGTCATTGATTGAGAAAGTAGCCAAGTATAAATAGGTGTAGGATTGCTCATTTTGTATCAATCCAAAATTAAAAATAAGTTTGAGTAATAAAAGTTTCTCTTTTCCAAAATTTTTCTACTCTTCTAAAATTCTCTTATCCTAAAAGTCTCCCTCCTAAATATTAATATCAATCCTCTTCCAACAATGTTCTCGTATGGACATTAATAAAGTCTCCCTCCTAAATATTAATATCAATCCTCTCCCAACAATATTCTCGTATGGACATTAAATACCTCATTCAGAGAGTAGTACCTCATTCAAAGAGTAGTCAGAAGTCGTGGTGATTACAGAGTGTATAAAGCCACTTATTACACCGCGAGGGTATTCTTCCTTTCAATTATGTCACCTTCAAACTTTTAAAACCTGATAATGAAGTGGATTGGAGTAAAAGAGCAAGAAAGCATGAATAATAAAAATTTAATACACGTGGATAGTTGGGATATCGATAGTTTTGATGATGGAGTTTGTGTAAAGATTCATTCATTATATTTTTAAAGATTGATTTCTCAAAGGTTTACAGAGAATTTGATTGTCACTGTGTTAAACAAGTCCCTTATCAGTCTCAGAACACATTCATTAATCAAGTTAGGGATATTAACGTTTTAGTGTTAGATGTATTTTTGTAAATATCAATTCTACGTCATCTGAAAAGGTGGACATTAAATTGGTGTTTGAACATGTAATGAATCCGATCTTGAATCCCAATTAATCTATTTATTTTATTTGATTTTTCTTGAGAAAATATTTGTCAAGGGCCAATTTATTAAATTAACCTTTTCATCATGTTTTTTTAATCTAAATTTGATTATTAATATTTTACCTAGTCAATTAGTAATAATGTAGTATTGACATTTGCAATGATCAAGTAAACTAAAAAAGAATAAGCGATAATTACTAAAAAGTTTATAATAGGCTTCTCTATGGTTGATTTTTTTTTTTATAATCATATTATATAACTCAACTTGCTAGTGTGCATATCGTATGTATTCTCAATGGATATATCAATACTTTCATAATTTCTTATTATGAACCATTAAAAAGTTAATGTTTTTTAAAATTCATATAAAGTTAAATTGTCATATAATAAAATCTTGTGTAGAACATAAATTATCATATATTACATCATGTAGGACGTAAATTATTAATATAAAATAAACGTCTTAGCTTATCAAGAAGATTTTTCAATTTAAGAAGTATGTGGAAGTTGTTGATTACACCAAAGATCAATTCCAAAGATTGCACTATCTTTTTTAGTTTAAAAAAGCAACAATTGGCAAGAATGTTTTCAAAAGTAGGATTGAAAAAGTTAATTTGCAATACCCCTCTGCCCTAAAATGGTTGTTCATTGTAATGTGAAGATGCGGGCTAGGGATATAGTCCGCTTTAAATTTAGGTCTGCACAACTTTAAAACAAATTATCATTAGTTAAAGCATGTTTACTTATATATATAACAACTTTTCTGTATTTTGTCGATGTGAGACTTCTCATCTCAGGATGAGTTGTTACATAGACCCCTCTATGGACTCCGCGTTCTCGCTAAGGTTTACCTTACCGTATGAGATTCGACTAGACTCGGTATTGAAGTTTGCCCAGCTTCATCGGGATTCGCCTAAATTCAGTTGAACTCTAGCTCCACATCGACAAGGCTGACACAACAGTGGATCTGACACCATTTGTAACAGTCCAACCCGCTAATAATATTGTCCACTTTGGTTCTAGACCCGCACAACTTTAAAATGTGTTACTAGTAGGTATGACATGTTACTTATATACGCAACATCTCTTCTGTGTTTTGTCGATGTGAGACTTCTTATCTTAAGATAGGTTGTTATACCAATATGCCTTCCGTATGAATCGGAGCATAAATCAATCTCACACCTTTTGATTCAATGCATTTTCTCAACATCAGTGCGGAACAAGTTATACAATAGCTAGGATATGCAAGACAAGCAAAAGTATAAAAAGATGAACATACATTGATTGTGGATCATTATAATGCGAATAATTTTGTCCCAACAATGTAGTAGAAAGGTCTTAATAGGCTCATCTATTATAGGTATGTAGCAAGAGAGGAATCGAAGTATTTTTAAGGAAAAAGAAGAGATAGTATTGATCCTTGTAAAGAGAAAATCCAACATGTGCATAATCGTAGTTGGAAGACATAAACACAACTAGTGCTACGTTAAAGAGTATTTATACTTTTAGTTTATTTAATTACAAATAAAGTTTATTTAATTACAATTGTAATTATTTATTAAATCATTAATTATGAATCTATTTGGGTTTTAGGGTTTTATAGCGTATATAAAGCTCTGTGCCGGCGATGATTGCTTTTTCCCGATAACAATGGGGAAGAAAAAATTCATCGACAAGAAGAAAGCAGCTACCTTTCAACTTTTCGCCCGGGATTCTTCGGATCCGGCTTACGAATCCGGGTCCTCCGGCGCCGACAGAGTGTTCGTCAGAGTTGACAACAACACCTCATACTCAGTCGACGCTTTTCATTCAGCCGATCAATTCAACCCCGATGACCCGAATTCTATATTCGCAGATGCTCCGGAAGATGAAGAGGGGTACAATGGTTGGGCAGCCGGTTATTCGGGTACCGGAAATCAAACTGTTATGTTACCAGATGATGTTAGAAAGGAGATATTGGAGCTAGGGTTTCCTGATGACGGGTATAATTACTTACATCACCTGAGGGAGATTAAGAATACTGGTGGCGGCTCTGCTTATTATGAGAATCCTAAAGCTAAGCTTGATGAGCTTCCTCGTGATGTTAAGGTTCGTTAGTTCTATGAATTATTTTGTATACACGCCATTTGAACATGTTAACACTCGATTAATGCTTTGCTTTTACTTTTTCTGCCTAAAATGTTAGCTTTGGTTGAATTAGTAGTATTTTATTGTATATGAGTTTAAATGAAGTAACACGGCTAGTGAGGATTAGTATATAGTCGACCCCAACTTGGTATAATTATTGTAGACTTTAGTGGTATTACATGGAATTGCTATGAAGATTTCAGCTTTGGCTGAATTAGTATAGTTTATACAATCGACTATGACACTATGTCTCAATTCCTATTTAGTTGGTACCATACAAATCCTTTATAAATATCAATTCCTCATAGTGATTATGTTGACTCATCCGTTTGGTTTCGGATCTTGTGTAGTATATGTTCTTGTCAGTATATGTATTGAACAGGAAGGGAAAACATAGAATTGATTGACAATTTTGAAAGACAGTAGATTTCTGTTTTTTCTTTTCTGGTTAACAAATTTAAGGTTTTGGTTAGGCATATGATGCTTCAAGAGTTGAGGTTGCAAAAATGGATGATGAATCCAATGAGAAGTATGTATGCAATGTGGCTGCCAAGACAGTAGGGATAAGAGTTCAGAAGGCAGTGGATCCTGAAGTTGCTGCTTTGCTAGATGACAGTGATTTGTCACGTTTTGGGTCTGATGTGGAGGATTTAGAGTTAGAAGAAGATTTTGTTATCAAGGCAAACCTACCTGATGGGGCAGATAATACGGAACTTGTCAAGAATTTAAGCTTGCTGGAGAGATCAGATGTTGACAAAGTAGGACGAGATTATACGGTTGGACATGTGCAGAGAAATGAGGCTAAATTTGCAACTATTGAAGAGACGCCAAGAGAGCGCCGCCCTCTGGATGAACAGTTTGATATGGTTAGCAGTTTGTTCTCCTATATTTTCCTTTAAACTTGTACAAATCCATAGTTATCTTCATGTGAGGTTTTGATTTTTACTAGCCTGATCACTAGTTAGAAGAGAGAAAGTAACCCAAAAAAAGAAAACACTAAAGAGCCATAAGTGTGTTAAGAGGACCTCAGCCTGTGTTAAATGAATTGGTCTAATTTGTCTTTTCCCTGGTAATGTGGTTCCGGTCCATCTGGTGCTCACCTCGATCAACTAATTGAGATACTTTCTGTCTCGCACTTGTCAAGAGCATTGTAGAATAGAGGAGGTGCGCGCAAGTTTTATCTTTGACTGCTAGGCCACCTCATTAGGTGTAAATTTGCAGTATCTGCCTTAAAAACATTTTTCCAAGACATTGTGTCTTTTCAAAGTTCTTTTTCTTCTAGTTCTTTGCTCAATCATAGAGGCTATTGAAGCCACCTTTGTGTGTCTTGTAGAAATAATTACTTGTAAGATCTGTTTTACTATCCTTTATCAGCATCATTTGATACACCTTCAGATACATGAACGAATAGTATGTTTTATGCTGAGATTGAGTTGAAATATTCTTTTTTTGATAAGGTAAAGGTTAGCAGAGATTGACTTTATATAAATCTTTGTGTTTATAAGTATTAAGTATTTCCACTAAACTCTTATATTTCCCTCAAAATGACTTCTAATTAGTACATCCGTTTAGGTTTAAACTCTTACTATTTGAAAGATTATATCATTTATATGGATTTCATGTTGTTATCTTAGCTTAAACTATTATTTTTCAGCAAGTTGTTGGACTCATTCCTCGATCTTTTTTGTTCGAGAAAAGTAGTAAAAACACCCTCAAACTTGTCATGAATTATTAGTTTCGTCTTTAAACTATTGATAGGCTTAAAAACACCCATTAACTTGGCAAACCAAGCTTAAATACATCCTCAAACTTGGCACAAATTATCAGTTTTGTCCCTAAACTATTGATAGGCTTAAAAACACCCCTCAACTTGCTGAACTGGGCTTAGAGACACCCCTCCCGCATGCCGCATGCCACATGGCATAACAAGTGAGTACAATTTATTTAAAGTGCGTGAAAGGTTAAAAAAAGACCACATCAACCTTATTTTTTTAAAAAAAGAAAAAAGAAAAATTTCATGCAACTTTTAATTACCAAACTACTAGAATACCCTTTTTCTTCTCATTTAACATTTCCTTCATTAATGACTACCTCAAAGCAAATCTGTTTTTTTTTCATCTCATTTTTAATTGCTTGATTCTCTTTCTTTTCCTATTTTGTTTGTGATTATTTTTTGTCAATGTGGACTTCTGGCAACGTTAAAAATTTCATGGTCGGAATATGACATTCTCTTAAGAAGATTTTGGGATTGTAAAAATATGGCAGCGAATGAAGCTCTTCAAAATTTCAAATCAAAATTTAATAAGTCATAGAAACATGAAGCTGGGAGGGGGGGGGGTGATTTTAAGCCTATCAAAAATTTAGGAACGAAACTAAGAATTCGTGCCAAATTCGCGGGTGTATTTAAGCTTACTTCGCCAAGTTGAGGGGTGTTTTTAAGCCTATCAATAGTTTGGGATGAAACTAATAACTCGTGCCAAGTTCGAGGATGTATTTAAGTTTAGTTCACCAAGTTGAGGGGTGTTTTTAAGCCTATTAATAGTTTAGGGACGAAACTAATAATTTGTGGAAAGTTCGAGGGTGTTTTTAATACTTCTCTCTTTTTCTTCTGATGACTGGTTTCGTACCATGGCTGTGTCACCATTGGGCTAGAAAAAGTTATAAATTGTTATGGGCTGGAAGAGGAAATATTTTGTCTTGCATCATTGAAGCCATAAACATATGTTAATTTGTATGTTTAGGTATATTTTTTAATTTCAGTTCTAAGTCGCTTCTTGGTTTTGGGGTAATTGGGCAAGCTTATAATGTGTATAGTAGTATGTGTAATTTGTATTTTTGTAGTTTTTCCAGCACAGTTTGCTTTGTTAGGTTGTTGATTGATATGATGTCTGCTTGTTTAGATTTGGAGTCTACTTGCCTTTAGGTGGAAGAGTAAGACAGCCTGCTTAGTAGCTCTCCTTGTAAATTTAACTCTAGTCCTGTGAATTGTTAAGTATCTTGTAAGTTTTCTATTCACTAGAGAGTTGGTATTTTTACATTTCTTATTGTTTCTTCATGATTTAAGATAATGTCTGTGCTTTTTTATTGATATTTTGGATTGATAGTTGTCTTGTCTCTATCTTGCATCTCATCTTTCCAGCTTGAACTTGAAGAGTATGGATCTGATACCGAAGATGAATATGATGGTGATATGATTGAGGAAAATGAATGTCACGGTTCTCTTGCAGAAAAGTTTAATCATGCATTTAAGGAGTGTGCCATTGATGGCTTGGAACTCAATAATTATGGACCAGACAAGGGGGAATTGCTTGAACCTGAAGCTGATATCATAAGCCGGTGCAGAGAATATGCAGAGAAGTATGAAAATGAAAGTCCAAAGGAAGAAGCAGCTATTTTTGAGGAAAGCAGCAGTGACTCAGAAGTATGGGATTGTGAAACTATAGTGTCAACATATTCAAATCTTGATAACCACCCTGGAAAAATTGTAGCTCCCGAAGGGAGGAGAAAAAAGTTGCTCCCTGCTATTTCTGAAGCTTCGCCTATTATATCCCTTAAAGGAAAAGCGAAGCTTCCTGTCGACTATTTGCCGAGCAAGGGAAAGCATGCCTTGGTAAAGGAGGATAAGAAAAAGCAAGGTTCAGAAAAGGACAACTCAATGGGGGAGCAGCTCAAAAGAAAGCAACATGGTCAAGAGTCGAAGGAGGAAAAGAAAGAAAGAAAGGTCAATGATTGTATATCAATATTTTTTTTGTTGTGGAATTGTATTGCTCGATATCTCTCTCGCTACTGAGCTCGTTCTTCACTTTGCCTACTTCTTTTGAATTTATTTTTCTTCTCAATTGTACATAAAATATCTGATATACTTTTTTAAAATTGAGGTTCTGCCTTTGCAGGCTGCTGTGAAGGAAGAGCGGCGTGCAGCGCGCCGTATGAAAAAGGAAACGAAGGAGCTGTATAAGTGTGAAGCACAGCGTGCCCAGAAGGTTGCTGCTTTTACTGGTCCATCTGCCATACATCTCATGTGAGTATCACTTCAGAATTTGTGTCAAAATCTAGCAACATCCTTTGTAGTTTTGTAAATTAGAATTCAAGAAGTCATGTGCCTTTATTAGTCTGATGGAAAAATGAGCAAGTTGCTTGGGCGTTGGATGAAGTTTTTATTGGATCCTTGGTGCTTTGTTCTGCCTTGCCTTGGGGCGTGCAATTAATGGAGTCCCATGTCCTATTCATAGACAACTCCTTCCTTTTTCTCCCATTAAATTCTAATTTCTTTCTGATCAATTTCCTCTACGTCTTCCTTGCTGAAATTCTCTCTTTCTGACAGAAAAATTGCTGTCCCTGAGTTTAGTGTTCACAACCCCTTCTTGTATCAGGCTTATATTTTTTAAATTTGTTGTGTAAAGCTCATTGTTTTCTCCTCCAATTGCAAAAAAGGTGTTCCGCTGGCTAGTTCAAGAACTATAAATACTCCAGCTCCCCTGTTTTCTGGTTCTAAGCTAGGGAAACTTTAATTCACTACAGCATTGCAGTTCGTCTGTCAACAAACAGAAAGACCATGATGTTTGAAATGCTTGGTTAATGTTAAGAACCATGAATACCAGACCGTCATCAAAAAAGAACCATGAAAAGGCGCTTTGATATATAACCCGACAGCTAGTAGATGGAAGCATTTAAAGAGAGGATTTCATCGCAATCATCTATTTTATTATGTCTTAATGGCTATTAGCTTGCCCTCTTTAACTCAAAGCAATAATTAAACAAGGAGGTACTGTAATTTTATGTTGGCTTCAGACCTCAAAATCTCCTGATGACAATTAACTTATGAAATATCTGGTTGTGTTTAAAATTTAACAGTTGAGTAGCTTGTGGTTTGTAAAGAAATCTGATGGAATTATCGGTCTGTTTATTCTTTCACAGGTAACATTGTTTTGGTGATGTGTACTTTAAAGTCAAAGCCTTTGCAGCTGTAGTTGATCTTCTACTGCACAAGATGGGAGCTTTTGGTTGACACGTCCTCTTCAATTAGCAAGACGATGTTCGAAATCTTTTCTACTCATAGATGGTATATATAGTACATGATAGATCCTCAAAACAGTTCTCAGCTACATAACGTATGTGCGTGGTCAAGCTGAGTTGCAGTTTTGATGAATATTTTTGGTTTAGTTGGCGGAATATGCAGACTGTTGACCTTCTATAGCCTTTTTACAGTTTATGATATTGTTGGAGTTTTAACGTCTTCATCAGCATTTTTTACAGTTGGCAAAATTCATGTCCTGCATTTAATTCTAAATTGAGTTTCATTCCTAGGAAGTTCTTCATTTTGGATGGGAATTGGATCTTTGGAATTCTCTGTTCTCTGCTCAGCTATATTTGCTGGACAATTTGTTCATAAACTTGTATGCATTTATTTGGTATGATTACAAAGTGCGAAATCTGAATCAAGCAGATTACAACTCTTACTTACATCATGACCTCATCATATACTACTATGTTTTATAACCTTGGTAAGGTGACACGAATGTAAGTGTACCTAAACAATGATTGCGGTCACTGAATGCTTGTATGAATTAGAGACTAATAACCATGTCCAGCTCACTTTGCCTTGTGCTCCTTTAGATTATGGCCTCTTCTGTGAGGAATAGGAGCTGGTTCACCTCTGTCAAAGTATGGTGCTGGATTCAAGAAACCATAATCTTGATAGTCTTGTTTTGTCTGAAATTGATCTTTGATATCTTTGAACTTGTTTAGTTGTTTTTCTTGGATTGAGGCGTAGTTGATGTTGAGCTGCTCTTCTTCCTGGTGTTGCAAGATCACCGATGCTGGTGAATCTGACAGTGACAATGGTGATTTTGTAGCCATGGATAGTACTATTATAACCAACATACATAGAAAGTGCATGACTGACCTTACAGTAAAGATTGACATGCGGAATTGATGTATAGATTGTTGTGAGTTTTGTCAATTGATGTTTAAGTTTTAACTTGTGCTTGTATTTGCTGTGTTTCACGTGTTGGGGATGACATGATCATGGTTCTTGCATGTATAATTTTTTAGAAGCAACTCATGTCGTCACAAATACAACTTCTTTCTATTGCTAATTTTCCTCTGATTAGCATTCTATTTTGATTCTCGACCTCCATGCTCTTTTATCTAGGATCATGTCCTTGGTGAATTGAAAGCGTGACAGTCTTGCACGACTTGCTAATTACCTTTGCTTAACTTTTCCTTGGTGCACCTCTACTTTTCCTTATGCCTAATATTGTCCACCTTTTGCATCTCCTCATTGGTACATCTACTCTCTTCTTTCTCTGCCCGAACCATTTTAGCCTCGTTCAGTGTATGCATTATTTTTCAAATACTCTCTGCAGTTTCCAGATAATTGTTCATCTATTTATGACTGTCCAATGTATAAAGCCTCCCACGGTAATAGGAAAGTTTGGTGCATAAAGCATGGGAAAGGGCCGGACAGCAGTCGGAGGGAAAAAAAATGCAAAGATCATTCCCGTTACCAGGACTTGAACCCGGATCTCTAGGATGTGAGTCTAGTATCCTAACCAACTAGACTACAACGGATATGTGGGAGGATTTAGAGTATTACTATATATATAATATTCCACAAATCAAAAAGGTCAAAACTTTTCATGTACTATTCTCTGGTTAAATGTAATATCTTCCCCACTGATAGGATGTTTTCACAAAGATCTAACATGAGAGTAATTTTTCAAATAATCATCAATGACAAATCATGATCATTTTTCTCGAAGACTTTGGATGCATAGAGTTCATCCATTTCGTGTTAATGCTTTGTTAATATCAAAGGCAAAAATGAAACTATTCTTTAACGTCTAACAAAGCTATTTTAGATAGTAAAAGTGCAAATTTAGGCATTTTCCCCGTTTAGGATACCTTTTGTGAAAGCCTTAAAGTAAAAGTCTAATCACAAAGAATATCATGATTCCTAATGTTAGTTGGGTCCCTGCTTAGTTATGTACTTACATCTGTATAATTTGTTATTATTTCATTATAATACTAGATTTCCATGATTGCACTCAATGTTAATACAAATCAAATAAATTAGCATTGGTCATTAAAAATCTAAATGATAATATATATATATATCCTTTTTTTTAAGGTAAGAGCCGCACAAATACAAAATCCTATTATTATAAATTATGACATTGACTCAATCACTTAGACTGACCTTGTCAGAGTGTAATGGAGGCCATCAACCTAGGCCATGAGCCTTGATGATTAAGTAAATATAGAATTAAATGTTTGTATTTGTTTAATATTTTAAATATGGGATGGAAGTTAAGTTTTATGTTGGTGCCAAATGGATTTTTAAGCTATGGGACAATCAAAGAAATGATGAATGACTAAGAACATTTAAATTAATCATTTTTTTTATACTTGAATAAAAAAATAAATAATGCGCCTAGTGACTGGGTCAATACAATTAGCCATTTGTGCATTTGCTTCATCATTTGCCTGATTGATTAATTATTGTTGCTTCAGACTCACCAATTCTTTAATACCAAGATTCTCTTTTTTCTTTTTTCCACATGATTTATATGGTCCAGACTGGCCTAACACTTAAAACCAACATTCCCTTTTAATTAATTATATGGCTTCCTATATACACTTGACAGGTACTTAGCTCCGTCCCATAATAGTTGTCTGTTATTGATTTGTCATAGGTATTGAAAAATGGTAAGTAATAGGAATAATTTTATCAAATCGCCATTTAAATATAACAAATCCAATATCTTGAAAAATGTAATAGAGAAAATTAAGAATTAAGTATAAAATCATCTCCTTGATTCTATAAACTGGACAAGTATTGTTGGACATTTATTTTATTATAGTGGTAAACAAGTAAAGATTGACGAGCAATTCCAAAGCCATATTGACCTAAGAAAAATTAAACTCCCTTGGTCGAAAAATTATATTCATCGTTCATTTACAAAGGAAGTGGAACAAATGTTTTAAATTAGCAAGTCTGTTGGTAAATGTAGTGCAAGTTTATGATATAACATTGAGTTTGTTGTTGTTGCCTTTTCCTTCTCATGAAATTAAAAAATCGATCTGTGAACAAATACTCTTAATACTAATAAGTGGAATGAATTGTTGGATAATGCAATAAAATATCAGCCATAGCCATGTCCAACACTATAAATGAAAAATCAAGGGGAGAACTTTACACTGATGAACTTACATGAGAAACAACCCCTCAAAGGAGTCGGAGAAAAAAGATAAAAAAGGCAACCGCAAAGAACTACAAGTCCCTAAATAGTAATACTGCCTTTTAAACAAAGAATTGATGGTCACAACTTGAAAGGATTATTGTACAAGAGACATGTTGCATAAGCTAGATATAATTCACACCCTGAACATCTGAAAAACAAACACAAGTACGTGCTAGGCTAGGAAGCAGCAGGCGAGGAAGAGCTTTTAGAATGGATTCCGAACCACCTGCACTTATCTTTCATTGCCTCAGCTTCGTTAGCATATTCTTTAAATCTGTACTCTTCTTGCTTGCTGGTTGGGGGTACTTTACCTTCACTGTAACACTGACTGCACAAACTAAAATGTGATTTTATCTCCTTAAAGCGAGACCCAATGATGGGGTAGCGACAAATTGCACAAACATGGCTACCATGACGATTCCTATCCCCCGATTCAAGCTTCAGCAAAGTGGACATTATACCAAAACCCCAATCAGGATCATCAAACATTGCAGTGAACTCGGCTAAAGACACCAATGATGTGTCCATCTCCCCATGAATTTCTAGAATTTCACTTGCTCCCTGGGAAGGAATGTATATAGCTCTCAGCAGTTTGATGTACCTTTGCGCATCAGTTTTCCTTATCTGGTTCCTACCCTCATTCACAGGACGCCATAAAAGCGCCTCATATGCAACGCGTTTTCTTTTGTCTGGTGATCCTCCGCAGACAGGAGCAAGAACAGCAAAGAACATGCCCAGATCCAACCGACCTGATTCTGACTCATCTAAAACAGAGAGAACTTTCTGGTTAATGGCTTTAACAGCTCCTATAAAGGTCTCAGGCTTCAAGAATTTAAGCAATCTGTGCAGAATCTCTTCCAGTGAAGCCTTGCGTATTGATTTTTCAGGTACACCACCAGAATAAGACATTGGTACATCAGTTTCATTCATTTCCTTACTTATTTGGTCAACATCACAACGATTAAGACGAGTAATCCTCTGAAAACTTCTAATATCAAGAGCAGTGGATAGATCAGCTCTCAATGTGGTTTTCTCACCCACGGACTTGAACTTTGAGGATTCAACAATGATAAAAGCCTCCTCCCCATTGCCACCACCATTCCCCTTCAACTTCTTTTTCTGAAGCTGTTTCAAATGTGCTACTGCATCATGCAATTCCACTCTGTTTGTCATCTTCAGAGCTTCTTTCAAAGCTTTCTTAGCTTCCTCAGTTTCCCCAGCCCCCAATAAAGCCACAGCCTTATTCAGCTGTGCTCTCCAGTGATTCGGCCAAACACTTAATACCCTAGTGTACATCTCTGAAGCACGCTGATATCTACCCATATCCATATAAAGTCCACCTAAATTGTACAATGCATCAACATGACCAGGTTTCAAATCAATAGCTCTCTGAAACTCCTTAATTGCATTATCATCATCACCCATTGCGTGCAATGCAGAAGCAAGATCACAATGTGCATCAGCGTAATCACTCTTCATATAAATAGCCTCTTCTAATGCCTTAACAGCTGCCTTATACTCACCCACACCAAAAAGTGCACTACCCAAAAGTTTCAAAGCTCTAAAATGAGTTGGATACAAAATAGCAGCTTCTCTATAATGTTCACAGGCACTAATGACCATACCTTCGCCTTCAAGAGCAATTCCCAAATTCACATGAATCTGAGGAAGCAAATAAGCCCACTGACTCCCACCAGCTTCAGCAGCCTCCAATGCCAGCAAGAACTCCGCTTTCGACTCACTATGTCTCCCGAGCACGTACAAACAATTGCCAGCCCTGAAATGCGGCCTAACATCAGCAGGCTGCAACTCACAAGCTCTCTTAAAGCTCACCAGTGCTTCCTTAAACAAATGTTGATCATACAAAACCCTGCCAATTGCCATGTGACCATCAAAAGCTTCTTCCCTTGACCTCGACCCATCAGCCCTCGACCTCAACACACCCAATTCCTTCACAAACACAGCATAGTCATGTCCAGTCTCCTCCCAATTAACCCGTTTATCCGTAATCTCAGTCGAAGGTCCTAATTCTCTTGACCAACCTTCCGAATACACATCAGAATTATCATTCTTCAGCTTCCCATCTTTCGATTGTTTTGATTTAAGCCTCTTGATCAATATCTCAAGGTCATCTACAAGCTTCCAAGTGTCATCAAACACAATGCCGTGATTTGGAGAAGCTGCCCAAGCTGCAGTCCGCTGTTTCTTATGCGGCTCCATCACTCTCTCATCCGCAATCGACGACGAAGCCTCCTCCTCCACAGCAATGGAAGTTCCAGCATTATCCTCCGGCTTAAGCTCAAGCCCAAGCGCGTCAAAATCACGATCAACATCACCAGCACCATCATCATAGGTACGCAAAAGTCCCTCGTACGTAAGCCCCTTTACAGTATCAATAAACTCGCTGTACGTACGAAAAACCTCGTCAAGAATAGCGTTAATTTGCTCCTCGCTAAACTTAACCCTAGGGTTTACAGCGACCACCAAAGCTGCCATTTCCTCACGATTAAGACCCCCATCATGGTTAACATCAAATTGCTGAAAAATTCTCTTCACCTTCTCCGATCTGCTTCCCCTCGTAGCCATTTTCCAAAAATAACGCTTCAAAAAGACAACTCAAGTACAAATTCTAGTATTTCACGCAATTGGGTGTCCAAAACTTCAATCAAGATTCAAACTTGGTGAATTAAAGGTAGAGAATCTGTAAAATTAGGGTTTTATAGTAAAGAGCAAAAAAGATAGGATTTTTAGGGTTAGGGTTTCAAAAAGAAGATAGATTTAGGAAAATGGGAGAAACAGAGAAATGGGTTTTGGAAAAAGATGAAATTTTTGGTAGCATTTGGATCTGGAGAAAAAGAAAAAGGAAGAGATGAAGAAGTAATTAAGAGGAAGAAGAAGAAGACAACTGTTTTCTGTTTACATTTTTTTTCTTTTAAATTCCTTTTCCTTCCTCTTCTGGTTGTGATGATGGGGAGTGTTGGTGGGGCAGAGTGACTGAAAATTTCAAAGAATTTTTTTTTTTTTGCCTTTTCAATTTGTTTGGCTAAAATAAGAAAAAGTTCCAACTGTCAAAAGAAAAGAAAGTAAATTAGTTAAAAAGAAGAAAAAGAAAGAGTGAATTTTGTGATTTTTCATTTAATTGGTAGATGGTAGATGAGAACATGTGAGTAATGATGATTAGTTGTAGTAATAAACATGACATGTCAATGTCATGCATCATTTCTTTTGGTTTGGTAAAAGGTTTTAACTTGATTAAATGGGGAGTAATTAATATGAATATTATGACAAAATATTTATATGAACCATAATTTTTTTTAAAAAAATACATACAAAATTCAAAATAGTTGTATGAATCATGATTTAGTGATAATCATGTTAGAAAAAAAGCATATGTCTATATATTTTATTGAGTTGTGAATGTCCTATTTGGATAGAGTTTTACCATTTTAGTGTGCGCGCATTAGATGATATATATAAAAGTTAAAAAAAAATATTCTTTATTTAGATGTTTCATGAATCATATTTAACACTAATATATTTTGTTGATTTTGTGATTATTTTTGTATTTCGTTGGAGGTGCACATCATATGCTATTAATGTAAGTACGCAATGAAATTTTAAATCTAATAATAATAATTAATGATTATATCTATGTTTTATAAGTGTCGCACTATAATAATAATTGAATCTAATAATAACGATTATCGTTCATAACGAAAAAACAAAAAGCTTTTCATCTGAACTCTATAATTATTTATGATAATTAATTTAAATTTGCGTCAAAAACTCTCACTTTTGTTTAGAAAGTAAATTCATTCCTTTTCTTCTTCATAAGTTTTACCCTTCTATCGAATTGATTTTGTTGTTTAATATAATTTGAAAAGTGGAAGTCACATTTAGAAGTGACATATATAGAGATAAATATAATATTATATTTTCCTTGAGAGTTACACATTGAATTGTCATAATCTTCTTCTTGTTGTTATCTTGTTCTTAATATTTTTGATTAATTAGTATTTTCTTTGTCTCATATTAATTAAATTTATAAAATAATGTACACATATTAAGAAAAGTATTCAAAGAAAAATTTTATATCATACTTTTCATTATTATCTTTTGTGAAATCATAAATATATAATGTAATTTATCTCTTAAAAAATATAAAACATTAATAAATGAAAGAACAAATATGGAAAAAATTTCAAACATTCTTCTTAAATTTTGAACAGTTCAGCTATTTTGAATATTAAAAAAATCTAAAAAATTCAATCCATTTGAGAAGAAGGGATTATATTTTTGTGATATTGATTGATGAGTTGACAAATTAGTGAACAAAATCCTACTCTAAAATCTTCAATCCCAAGTTTGCTCACATAATGGCTGCCACTTATCCTATATTCCTCTCTCCGTCCCATATTATAACCCATATTATAAGGATATCTTTTATAAATATTTGTCCCGTATTATAAGGATATTTATTAAATTAGGACTCTATTAATTATATTTTTCTCATTTTACCTCATCATTAATTAGTGTATTAATGATTTTTTCTAACTAATTTAATGTACATTGATATAAATGAAGGGTAAATGGTAAAATTTATTAATATATTAATTATTTCTTAATAACCGTA
>JAOTQR010000079.1:25523778-25539512 GCA_025774065.1 Solanum ossicruentum
GAGAGTGAGAGAAGGAAAAGAGAGGGGGGGGGAGAGGGAGAGAGAGAGAGAGAGAGAGAGAGAGAGAGAGAGAGAGAGAGAGAGAGAGAGAGATTGAATATGACTGGACATTTTTTTGATATATATGGTAAGTGCATATATAATTAATTTTTTGTTATAAAATTGATAATATAGTTATGAACAGTAATAATTTTAAACTATAGCGAAATATCCTAAATAATAGTATATGTTTGCTCTATAGTGTAATTTTTTCCTATTTATTTAGCCTCAATTTTTACTACTTATCTAAAAGGGGCTTGTAGTTACAACATTGATTAATTTTTGTGTTGTTATACTATATGTTGTGTTTTTGAACATTTTTCTGAATTTTATGTCATGCAACACACATCGTCAATTTTTTTTAATTGTATGTGTGGTTTTAAAAAATTTGAACAAATTAATATGGAGTACACATACAATGCACGTGTTGGAGAATAGTTAGCAAATATATGATCATATAGGCAGAGTGGGTAAAACTTCCCTATTCTCCTATGTTATTTATTTATGTTATGTAGTATTCAGTGTTTAATGCTTATGGTACCTTTTTCTTTTGAAAATTTTAGAACGAAGACCGAGAATTTACACTAAAATTCTCTGCCACAGAGATATATAATGAAGTTATTAGAGACCTTCTAACCCCGGAGGGTACTCCACTTAGACCCCTCGATGATCCAGAGGTGAATATATATTTTAAGTATAATCAAGTTTTTTTTTATTCACAAACTAGACTATGAAAGTAATTGTACTTGTTCCTTTTCAAAGAGGGACTGTAGTTGAAAAATTTACGGAGGTAACACTCAAGGACTGGAACCATCTAAAAGAACTATTGTTAATATGTATATTGGCAGTATTTCCAGCAAGTTGATATGATATAACTTCAATTGTTACCATTCTTGCAGCTCAAGGGAAAATCGGAGAAACTACCCTCAACGAAGTGAGCTCAAGATCTCACCAGATTCTGCGTTTGGTTAGTGCATTGGTTACAAGATGGTTTATGAATCATGATATGAAGGAAATATATCATTTTCTTGACTTGGTCAACAAATGATCTTTTTGCAGACAATTGAAAGTACCGCAAAGAAATTTATTGGCTTAAATTCAAGCTCTCTGACAGCTGCAGTGGTGAGGAAAATTACCTCCGCACTGACATCACTCGGAAGGATCACTGGAGTCATTGTTAGATCCTATGAAAATGATTGATGGGCGATTTTTTTTTCCTTTCCTGCATAATTTTGTTATGGAAGCGAGCATGCTTCTCAAACCTAAGGAAGCCACATCAATCATGGAACTGTCATTCGCAAATTAAGGTTGCCACATATCTACAATTTGCTTAGCTTCAAATTCGTTTTTGTTTTTGGCTACACTCTTTGTTATCCCCACAGCCAAATATATAATTCACCTAAGCAAAAACACTTGAAGAAAATCATTGAAAAGATTTAAATTAAATATTTCGTTAAAATCATTTCCTTCCTTTGATGCAAACATAATCTTTGTGGCATCGAAATTTATTAGTCAATAACGAGCATCAAATAGGAAGAAACAGATATTGTCTACTGGAACTAACTTAAATTAATGAGCGTATACATCAGAGAAAGAACCAAGATTGAGAATTTGACATCAAAATATCGAATAGAATGAGTAATAAGCTAATAAAAACTAAAACATAGTGAAAGAACGTGACAATTTAGAAAGAAAAATATGGGCGAACAACATTACAAGCAGCAGTCATGTCAATTTCAGCAACTATATTTAAGCCTCATAAGGAATTATTTCTTCCTGGAAACCTTATAATTACACAATTGATGTGCACAGTCATAATCAGTACATGCAACTGAAATGATGAACCAAAAGCTGCAAATTATCGATTATCTTGTAATAGAAATCTTACTGGCAAAAAAGTGTTAGTGCTCAATGACGGCAGAGGAAGAGGAACTACATGCGCATAGAAGATCTTGTGTGCATTGCTCAGTTGATGGAAGCAGACAATATATGGAGGAGATGACAGTATGAACTGCAGTGCGCTATTGGGAGCAAAGCGACAAATAAGCATAGAAATCACAAGCATGCATCAACAAACTACTACATACCATGGAGATTATGTGAAAGTTGTAACGTAAATGACTTTTATACTAGCACATTTAAATCTGCCATTGAACTAAATAATGGAAGTGGGAATAGTTACTTCTGCAAAGAGATTCAGCACAAACAACAACAGATAGATTGGCTAATTGAAAGACTATGAAGTCCACTACGATTGGCCAGTAAATTAACAATGATCACTAGCCTGGAGAATTAGGGCTTCTTTGTAGGGCTACTTGACCTGAATATTAGAATTCTATTTTCATCATTAGCTACTGCATTAGACATCAGGAAAAAAAGATATTTTGATTGGACGCTAGCAATCCGATCAAGAATTTCTTCCCCATTTTAATGTCATTCTGCTTTGAACAACTTAGCTAGCATTCTCATCTTTATCTACTGCCAGTAAATATGTATCTACCGTTGGTACTCCATTTCAAAATATTTCAAATATGATAAGTTAATATGTTTCTGTACAACTATATAAGATCAAATTTTACCAACCCTGAACCGAGGGTATACTACTAGCCTGATGGATAGACCCATATTCTTAAAATCTTAGAGATGTAGAGGGACAATAGGAGAAAAAATGACCACAATTTCTAATTGGTAATACCGACAATGAAGCAAACCCTCAAAAGTATAGAGAGAGAACATATGATGAGACCAATGACCTGGAAAGCTCAATGAAATCAAGAAAAGTGACTTGTGAGGATTGAAAATAGCAAGTCATCCAAGAGAAGACTCCTCCTGCTGCCAAGTATTCTTTCAGACCTCATCTATATGCTTAACTTGACAATAAAGGAAATGTATAAGATCAGATAGCATATGTGAAAAATCAAAGTACTACTAGTGTTATTCATAAAATTCTTTAGCATGCATCTCTTCATAAATTGCAAACTGCCTAACTAAGCAAAAGTCTCATAATTAGAGTTAAGTTAGAGGGTAAATCCATAGAATTTAGGTATTTTAATAGGATTTTTGTGTATTTTGTCAATACTGGACCAATTATGCCTCATAGTTGTGTTTTTATTGATTTTTATCAAATTTTGAGTTTCCGGAGTGAGATTTGGAGAAAAGGAAGATAACCGGTGAACAAAAACAAGAAGAAAAATTTCACAACACCTGGTTCATGTCCCTAGCGCGTTGCAAACCAGTGTGTGACAGGCTAAAAATTGATAATTCAATGGACCAGTGTGAAAAAGATGAAACAATTATCTAGTCAACAATGTACGCATGATTCGATTAAAATAATACTAGTCCGCATCACAGACTTGAGGGAAAACACGTAAAAGGTCAGATTTTTGGGCTATATAAGTTATGGTTAGCTTGTTAAACCTAATTCTTGTTTTAGATTTGGAGTGAAGAACTCTTCAGGCGGCTAGGAACTGTGGCAGTCCATTTTGGTCAATTTTTATTTTTATTTCATTGTTTGCTAATGATTTTTATTATGTTCTTGTGGTATAAGATTAACATGTGTGGCTAGTCTTTTCATTTTCTGGGATTGTAGCCGTAGACAATGTTTAATCTTTGAGTTTTGATGTTTATGAATGGGTTGTGTGATTATTCTTACATTATTTGTATTTACATTCTTTAGCTTGATCACCTATGGAATGAATATATTGTGCATTGTGAACTCAAAAGATGTTGGAATGCCTTGAACACAATAGGGAGCTTGTCCCAACTAAAATGTTAGATTGATTTGTGTATGGGAGATTTGTGACAACTACCTTTACATCAAACTTGATTCAAAATACAGGAAGGAATTATTAATGTGTTTTTATTGAATGGTTTATCCCCGCTCAATGATATAGTTAGGCAATGAATAAGAATAGACCAACAAAGGTGTACAACCCTGTTTCGATAATTTTAACCCTGTGAATCAATAATCCACTACCTGAAGAATAGTATAAAATTCAAGATTAATATGGCATCGATACGCTTATAATCACAGATTCTCACATTATTTGATATTCAATTATAAAATAAAGCGATTCATTCTTAGTTACAAAAATTGTTAGTTTAGTTTACAATTTAAGTTATTCAAAATCAACTTTTATCAATTAATCATCAATCTCACTTCAAACATAATAACTCGAACTATTAATAATTTTAATAAAATCCTTTGGGTACGATAATCCGATCCTTAAAATAAGGCCACTATATTACTTGTTTTAACCACGTGTACTTGCGTGTGCTATGAGGCAACATCCAAGCAAACCCTGCACGTATAATAAAGAAAAATATTTTGAAGAAATGGAAAAAATGGTTACTGTTTGTGGTTTGCCTTATAGTTTTACTTCGCATCGCGGTTTTATTCATTATATTCGAGAAGTATATAACCCATCTTTTGAAGGTTTTTCAAGGAATATTGTTAAAAATGTTATTTTTGAATATCAAGCTGAACATTGTCATTATCTTCGTTGCTTATTTTCTTATTTTGATGGTAAACTTTCTATTACATCTAATATGAGTCGTAGTATTAACGGTAATGATTATTTTACTACTACTGTTCATTGGATTGATCACAATTGGAACATGCAAAAAGAATAATTGACTATAAATATGTCAAAAAGAATAAAACTAGTTCTTATATAGCCTCAACTATAGGTTATATTTTGGATTATGTGATGAAGTAATGAGTTGCACTTTAGACAACACTTCTAATAATATGAGAGTATGTGATTATTTAAAGTCGAGACTTTGTCCAATTAACGACGATGTTTTTCATATTAATTGTTCGGCACATATTTATAATTTGGTAGTTAAAGATGGTATTCTTAATTTTGGAAATACTTATGAAAAAGTTAGGATTACTTGTAATTCGATTATTAAACCCAAAATAAAATCTAGACTTATCGAATTTACAAATCGTTGTAAAGAAGATCAACTTGAATACAGAAAAGTTCCTAGAGAAGTTTTTAATAGATGGAATTCTTTATTTGAAATGCTTGAAGTTGCTTATGTTTATCGAGATGCGGTACAAAAAGTTTTTAATGCTCGTAATTTGGATACGAATGTGAGACTTTGTAATGCTGATTGGGAAGAACAAAAGAACTTGTTGAATTTTTAAGAGTTTTTTATATTGCTACGAATGTTATTTTCGATCAATATTATCCTACTGTTTCTTCTATTTTGGTAAATATTTTTGCTATTCCATCTAATTTTGTAAAATATAAAGAAAGATAAGTTTAAAGCAGCAATTATTTTTATGATTGAAAAATTCAAAAAATATTATTTTCCCATTCCTCAAATTTGTTTGACTGCTACTTTGTTTAGTCCTTCTTACAAATTACAAGGTGTTCAAAGAATGGTTGAAAAAATTTATGCTAATTTAGAAATTACACCAGATGAAACTCCTAGTCTTGAAGATTGTAAAAATAGTACAATACCTCAAGCTATGAAATTATATGATACATATAGAACACTAGAAAGAAATGCTCCACATGTTGCACCTTCACATCGTAAAAATAGAAAAAATGATATAGATAATATGATGGATGATTATCTTGGTCTTGAAGGTTCTAGTAATAATGATTTTGTTGAATATATTAACCATGGACGAGAAAAGATTAGGGACGACAATGGAGACCCTTAATTATTAACAAAGTGGAGGAATCGTGGAGAGCAATTCCTAAAACTTGCTAGGGTTGTAACACCCATAGAAATTACTGTAACGCCCATAGAATATAATCATGTGAATAACACGTCATCCAAAACTCTGATGAAAAATCTGAGATCGAATTTATGATCAACACGGAAAATCGAGTGAGAAAATGATCTCGATCCGATTTAGAGAAGCTGGGTTGAAAAATAATTTTTACAAAATGACGTAAAAATAATGAGGGTCCACGCCCAGGGCGCGACACGCCCGGGATGCGGACTAGCACTTAGGTTTTTTTATTTATTTTTTGACGGGAATCTGAAATTTATGAAAATTCACAAAATGTACTGATCCGCGCCCCTACCGCGTAGCAGAATTGTACAATTTTTCTGGCTTTTTTTCTTTTAATTTCAAGAAGGGTATTTTGGGTTTTTGCAACCTATTCCTAAGTCCTAAGATGTGTTTAAAAGTCATTTTGTATAGATTAAGGGTTTCTAAAATCCAATTTTCTTAAATTTCTATGTGAGAGTTCTTGAGAGAGAAGGCAACAAAGCTTGGAGGATTAAGAATTTGAGTCCAATTCCTTGAAGCAGATTAGTAAAATCTTCGTCCCAGGTATGCAAAGGCTACCCAGAACATGGGATTGTTCTCCCATGTGTCCCCATGTTTGAAACAGGTTGATAGTTGATAGGTGATGGATTTATGTTACGATTTCTTGAAGTCTCTCTTAAAAACTAGTATTATTCTATATGTATTTTTGTAAGTAGATGGCCATCATAACTTTAATTATGTATTCAACTGATTTCTCGAGCTATTGTTGTACTATGCATGTTTAATTGTTATAAAATCCACAAATGAGACTAGGGGTTGATGTCTGAAGCCCGGATTTCGTATGTATGCATGATTGATGTGGTCTAGGTCTTGATTTAAGTGAATACTGATGATAATATTGCTGAAACTGGTGGAGTGTGAGTCCTTTATAGTCTTTAAGAGGTCATACATGAGTTTTAAAGAATGCTCATAATAGCCCTGAGTTGAGAGATGATGACATGAAATGATGCCTAGTCTAAGAGAGACTAAACGATGAGGAAACTTTGTTGTTGATGTTTATTAGCATGTTGAGTCCTGGGAAGAGTATTGAGCATCGAAAATATGAGTAAGAGTGAGTTCCACTCGCACTCATTAACCACGTGGCCAGCGTGGCAAAGGATTCAACCATGAGAACAGATGTTTCCTTAGTCCCAGAAAAGGGCTTGATGTTATTATAAACCCCTCTGATGTACGCCCTTTCACCCTGGCAAGGTACTGGGCGGATGCTACAATGATATCGCTTTGTGATACCATCACCAGCTCATAGATGATGGGTGTAGGTCCAAGAAACTCCCAGAAAGGTTCCCTTGATGATAGTACTCTGATGCTGATGTGATAGTTTGAGTCTTGATTGCTGGTGACGTGATAAAGTTCTATTCCTTATCTTAAGTTAAAGTTGAGTGATCGATGAGCTGATGTCATTTCATATTATATAGCCCTTGTTGTTTACTTTATCCCATTTTACATATAGTATATTTCACGTATTAATGCCCATTTGGCGCTGCATCGTTTTATGATGCAGATTTAGTAGACAAAGCACTTCAGCAGCCTAATCGTTGAGGTTTAGAGCTTCTTGACTTCAGATCGTGGTGAGTCCTCCCCTGCATTCAGAGAATGGTTATTTCCTTAGCTTTATTGAGTCATTTTACTTTCATTGTGGTAGGCATGACCTTCCACGATACCGTCTTAGACAGTAGTATAGAGGCTTCATAGACATAGAGGGATGACGTTGATATTGGGTTTCCTTTCCCCCTATTGTTCTACTTTTAAATGGAGATATTTCCCTTGATCCTATTTTCTTATGATAGATGTTGATAATAAGTCTGATAGCCTACTAATTGTTAGAATATTTCTTTATTTTCTTCCACAAATGAATTGGTTGAACGAATGCGATGAGACTAGGTGGTTAGCTTGGGGGCTAGCAATAGTGTTCGGGTGCTAGTTACACCTAGAGTACTCACTCGGGGCGTGACAAACTTGGTATCAGAGCACAAAGTTTAAGTGTTTTTGGGAGTCTATGAAGCTGTGCCTAGTAGAATCTTATTTATAGGTGTATTGTGCACTACACTTCATAAGCAGGAGGCTATAGGACATTAGGAAGTGTCACCCTTCTTCGATGGTCCAAATTTGTGCGATAGAGTTTAAATCTATGAAGTACCTTCTTTTAATATGTGCGTTATATGTATTGCAGAAATTGCCGCCAAACAGAACAACGGCCGAGAGAGATGTTGCAGCCCCAGCTGCTGAGAACACCCAACCTGAGGTCCCAGTCCAGGCAGAGGCAAGAAGACGGGGATGACCTGCTAAGACTACTGAGGTCCCATAGGCACCTCCTGCTCAGTCCTAGCCAGCTCCCAGCACTGAGGTAGAGTTTAGGGGAGCCATCACCATGTCGACTCAGTTAGTGGCCTCCCAAGGTAACATTCGTGATCCTCAAGCTCCTAGTTCTAGCTCACAAGAGCCTTCAGCTGCAACCCGACTCAGAGACTTCTTGAGGATGAACCCGCTTGTGTATACGAGGTCGAAGGTGGAGGAGGACCTGTAGAATTTCATTGATGAGATGTATAAGGTCCTGAAAGTTATGCATGCTGATGAGATTAAAGGAGTAGTGCTTGTTTCCTACCAATTGAAGGACATTGCTAATGTTTTGTACAACTAGTGGAAGGAGAGTAGGGGTGAGAATGCTGAGCCTGCAGAGTGGGAGAAGTTTGAAATTGTCTTTCTTGACCATTTCTTTCCTCAAGAGTTAAGGGATGCAAAGGCAAACGAATTCATGAACATGAAGCAAGGAGGAATGACAGTTAAAGAGTACAGTCTTAAGTTTATTAAGTTGTCTAGGTATGCTCCGGAGATGGTCCAGGACATGAGGGCCAGGATGAGAAAGTTTGTGTCTGGTTTGGGCAAGCACGTGCAGAAAGAGTTCAAGGTAGCCTTATTGATTCCCAACATGGACATCTCCAGAATTATGGTATATGCCTAGCAGACAGAGGAGGATAAGAGAAGAGATTGGGAGGAGCAGATGAACAGAAAGGCAAAATTAGTAGGACATGAGCCTAGCCAGCAGAGGCAGAATAAGGGTGACAAGTCCTACTTCTAGAAAAGATCATCTTATCAAGCACCTTCTATAGAGATTGCGTCCATTCAACCAAACAGGTATGATCAGAAGTCTCATGGATTCCAGAATGCCAGGGCTCAGGGCACCCAATCTTAGGCCAGTGTTACTTAAGGCTCGAAGGGAAAGCCACCCTGTGGAAATTATGGGAAGCTCCATCTGGGTAGGTGTCATTTGGGCACGGATGCTTGGTTCCTATGTGGGCAGATGGGTCACTTCCAGCATGAGTGCCCGAAGAGGAGATGAGGTAAAGAAAGAAATAGAGCACAGTCCTCCGCAGCACCCCCAGCTGGCAATTATCAGAGGGGTAATACTATAGGTACAGGAGGCAAGTCAAACTGCCTTTGTGCTATGGGTAATCGACAGGATCAGGAGGCTGAACTGGATGTTGTTATGGGTATGCGTCGAGTCTTTACCTTTGATTATTATGTATTGCTTGATCCAGATGCCACTTTATCTTTTGTGACTCCTTATGTGGCTAGTAAGTTTGGGGCTCTTCCAGAGCGTTTGCTCGAACCTTTTGTTGTTTCCACTCCTACTGGTGAGTTTATCTTAGCTAAGAGAGTTTACAGGGATTGTATAGGGTCCATTCATCATAGAGACACCTTAGCTGACTTGGTAGAATTAGAGATGGTTGATTTTGATGTGATACTTGGCATAGATTCTCTTCACTCTTGTTATGCTTCTGTTGACTGTAGAACCCGAATTGTTAAGTTTCAATTTCCTAATGAGCCTGTTTTGGAGTGGAAATTGATTTCTGTTGCACCTAAGGGCAAGTTTATCGCTTATCTTAGAGCTAGAAAGTTGATCTCCAAAGGTTGCACTTATCACCTCGTGCGAGTTAAGTATGATGATATTGAATCTTCTATCCTTGAGTCAGTCCCTATTGTGAATGGGTTTCCGAGGTATTTCCTGATGACCTACCCGGAGTCCATCCTAATAGGGAGATTGACATTGGGATTGATGTTCTTCCTGAGACCTAACCCATTTCAATTCCACCCTATAGAATGACACCCACAGAGTTGAAAGAATTGAAAGAACCGTTGAAATACTTATTAGAGAAAGGTTTCGTAAGGCCTAGTGTCTTTTCTTGGGTTTCTCATGTCTTATTTGTGCGTAAGAAAGATAGGTCTCTCAGAATATGTATAGACTATTGGCAACTGAACAAGGTCACAATAAAGAATAAGTATCCTCTTCCCAGGATAGATGATCTATTTGACCAACTTTAGGGTGCTACTTATTTCTCCAAGATAGACCTCAGATCGGGTTATTATCAATTAAAGGTGAGGGAAAGTGATATTCCAAAGACAGCCTTTAGGACACGGTATAAACATTTTGAGTTCTTGGTTATGTCCTTTGGATTGACAAATGCACCTGCAACTTTCATGGATTTGATGAACAGGGTATTCAGACCATATCTTGATATGTTTGTGATTGTGCTTATTGATGATATCCGGTGTATTCGAAGGATGAAGAGGATCATCCTAATCACCTTAGAGTGATTTTGCAAACACTCAAAGACCATGAGTTGTATGGGAAATTCTCCAGGTGTGAGTTTTGGATCAAGTCCGTGGCTTTCCTAGGCAATGTTGTTTCGGGAGATGGTATTCGGGTGGATACTCAGACAATTGAAGCGGGTAAGAACTGGCCTAAACCAACTTCTCCGATGGAAATAAGAAGCTTCTAAGATTTGGCAGGCTACTATCGTAGATTTGTTGAGGGCTTCTCTTCCTTGTTAGCACCCTTGACTAAGTTAACTCAGAAGAAACCAAGTTTCAGTGGTCTAAGGGATGTGAGAAGTTTCCAAGAGCTGAAGACTAGATTGACAACAACAACGATTTTAACCTTGCCAGACGGGACGACATACTTTGT
This sequence comes from Solanum ossicruentum, assembly GCA_025774065.1. Taxonomy (NCBI): domain Eukaryota; kingdom Viridiplantae; phylum Streptophyta; class Magnoliopsida; order Solanales; family Solanaceae; genus Solanum; species Solanum ossicruentum. The sequence continues at coordinate 25,534,575 of JAOTQR010000079.1, forward strand.
GATATACTGTGATGCATCCAGAGTTGGATTGGGTTGTGTGCTTATGCAGAGAGGAAAGGTGATAGCTTATGCTTCCAAACAACTTAAGATCCATAAGAATAATTGCCTGACTCATAATCTCGGGTTGGCAGTGGTGGTATTCGAACTTAAGATCTGGCAGCACATTTGTATAGAGTGCATGTGGATGTGTTCAATGACCATAAGAGTTTGCAGTATATGTTCAGTCATAAAGAGCTCAACCTGCCACAGAGGAGATAGTTAGAGTTGCTCAAGGATTATGATATCAGCATCCTCTACCACCCAAGTAAAGCTAATATTGTTACTGATGCTCTTAGCAGGTTGTCCATGGGTAGCACTGCCCATGTGGAGGAAGGAAAGAAAGAACTAGCTAAGGAAGTGCATAGATTAGCTCGGTTTGAAGTACAACTTGAGGAGAACAATGAGGGCACAGTCAATGTTCAGAATGCGTTTGCTTAATCCCTAGTGTCATAAGTGAAGGAAAAGCAAGACCAAGATCCTGTCCTATTCCAACTGAAAGAAGCAGTTCATAAGCAGAAGGTGGTGGTTTTCTCCAAAGGGGGAGATAGGATGTTAAGGTACCAGGGCAGACTGTGTATACCCGATGTTGATGGTGTTTGAGGTAGGATCATGGTAGAAGCTCATGGATCCAGATATTCTATTCACCCTGGTTCTACTAAGATGTACCATGACTTGAGAGAAGTCTATTAGTGGAATGGAATGAAGAGCGACACAGTTGAATTCATCTCCAAGTGTCCCAACTGTCAACAAGTCAAGGTTGAACATCAGAGACCATATGGGTTGGCTCAGAACTTCAAAATTTCCGAGTGGAAGTGGGAGATGATCAACGTGGATTTCATTACCGGCTTACCAAGATCCCGAAAGTAGCATGATTCGATATGGGTGATTGTCGATAGGATAACAAAATCAACCCACTTTTTTGCAGTCAAGACAACTAAAACGGCTGAGGAGTATTCTCGACTATACATTCGGGAGATTGTGAGGTTGCATAAGGTTCCTTTGTCCATCATCTCGGATAGAGGAACTCAAATCACCTCTCAATTTTGGAGATCTTTCCAGGAAGGATTGGGTACGAAAGTGAATCTGAGCATCACCATCCACCCTCAGACAGATAGATAGGCAGAGCGCACTATTCAGACTTTGGAGGAAATGTTGAAAGCATGTGTCATCGATTTTATGGGAAATTGGGATGACCATCTACCATTGATTAAGTTCGCGTACAACAATAGTTACTAAGCTAGCATTCAGATGGCTCCTTATGAGGTGTTATATGAGAGGAGATATAGATCACCGATTGGCTGGTTTGAGGTTGGCGAAGCTGAGTTGATTGGACCTTATCTTATACACCAGTCCATGGAGAAGGTGAAGGTCATCAGAGAGAGGTTGAAGATAGTGCAGAGCCATTAAAAGTCTTATAAGGGTGCGAGGAGAAAAGATTTGGAGTTTGAGGTTGATGATTGGGTGTACTTAAAGGTGTCACCCATGAAGGGTGTCTTGAGGTTTAGCAAGAAGGGAAAATTGAGTCCATGTTATATCATACTGTGCCAGATTATAAGGAGGATTGGGAAAGTCGCTTATGAGCTAGACTTGCCTTCCGAGTTAGATGGAGTTCATCTGGTGTTTCATGTGTCAATGCTGAAGAATTGTTTGGGAGATCCTAATTTGGTAATTCCTATTGAGAGTATTGGAGTAAAGGATAGCTTGTCTCATGAGGAAATTCTAGTTCAAATCCTTGATCGCCAAGTTTGTAAGGTGAGGAGCAAAGAGATAGCCTCCGTTAAGGTTCTATGGAGGAATCAATTTGTTGAAGAAACTACATGGGAAGCTGAGAAAGCGATGAAACCCAAATACCTGCACATATTCATGCCGAATGACGATGATGTTGAAGGTAATGCCCCTATCCTTAACGCTATTGAAGTTCCTTTCTTGAATTGATGTACTAATTCCATTCTTGACTTTAAGATAAAGATGTAGAAGGTGATGGATAGCTAAGAGATCAAGAGTCCCCGAGCGAGGAGGGAGGTGAGTTTTGAGCCTACTCGTGCTTTATCCTACCTTTACTCTTCAGGGCAAACTATCCTACACCTCGTAAAATCACTGAAACTCCCCTAGAACGTAGTCATGCGCATAATACGTCTTCCAAAGCTCTGATCGAAAATTCAAGATTGTATTTCCAATCAGCACGTAAAATCAAGTGAGAAAATTATCTCGACCTGATTTTATAGCAATTAGGTCGAAACTAAATTTTTGCAGAATGACGTAGAAATAGTGAGGGTCCACACCCAGGGCGCAAAGCACCTGAGACGCTAACTAGCACTTAGGTTTATTTTTTAATTTTTCGACGGGAATCTAAAATTTACAAAAATTCACGAAATGTACTAGTCCACGCCCCTGGCATGTTGCGGACCTGTACAATTTTTCTGACTTTTTCTTTTAATTTTGAAAAGGGTATTTGGGTATTTTCAACCTATTCCTAAGTCTTAAGATTTGTTTAAAAGTCATTTTATACCAATTAGGGGTTTCTAAAACCTAATATTCTTAAGTTTCTGCGTAAGAGTTCCTGAGAGAGAAGGGAAGAAAGCTTGGAGGGTTAAGAATTCGGGTCCAATTCCTTGAAGAAGATTAGTACAATCTTCGTCCCAGGTATTTAAAGGCTACCCAGAATATGGGATTTTTCTCCTATGTACACCCATGTTTGAAACAGGTTCATAGTTGATAGATAATGGGTTTATGTTACAGTTTCTTGAAGGCTATCTTGAAAACTACTATTATTCTATAAGTATTTTTATAAGTAAATGGCCATCACAACTTTGATTATGTATTCAACTGGTTTCTTGAGCTATTGTTATACTATGCATGTTTAATTGTTAAAGAATCCATGAATGAGACCAAGGGTTGATGTCTAGAGCTCAGATTTCATATGTATGTATGATTGATGTGGTCAGGGTCTTGATTTAAGTGAACACCGATGATAATGTTGCTGAAATTAGTGGAGTGTGAGTCCCTTAAAGTCTTTAAGAGGTCACACATACGTTTTAAAGAATGATCATAATAGCCCTGAGTTGAGAGATGATGACATGAAATGATGTCTGGTCCAAGAGAGTCTAAATGATGAGAAAACTTTGACGTTGATGTTTATGAGCATGTTGAGTCCTAAAAGGAGTATTGAGCACCAAAAATGAGTAAGAGTAAGTTCCACTCGTACTCATTAACCACGTGGCCAATGTGGCAGAGGATTAAACTGTGAGAACAGATGTCTCCTTAGTCCCAAAGAGGACTTGATGTTATTATAAACCCCCTGATGTATGCCCTTTCACCCTGGCAAGGTACTGGGCATATGTTGCAGTGACACTGCTTCATCGTACCATCACTGGCTCATAGGTGATGGATGTAGGTCCAAGAAACTCCCAGATAGGTCCCCTGATGATAGTATTCTGATGTTGATGTGATAGTAGAAGTCTTGATTGATAGTGACGTGATAGAGTTCTATTCCTTATCTTGAGTTGAAGTTGAGTGATTAATGAGCTGATGTCATTTCATATTATATAGCCGGTGTTGTTTACTTTAGCTCGTTTTACATATAGTACATTCCATGTAATAATGCCCCTTTAACGCTGCATCATTTTATGATGCAAATTCAGTAGACAGAGGACTTCAACAGCCTAATCGTTGAGGTTCAGAGCTTCTTGACTTCAGATCGTGGTGAGTCTTCCCCTGCATTCGGAGGACGGTTATTTCCTTAGCTTTATTGATTTATTTTACTTTCATTGTGGTAGCCATGGCCTGTCATGGTACCGTCTTAGATAGTACTATAGAGGCTTCATAGACATAGAGGATGACGTTGATGTTGGGGTTCCTTTCCCCCTATTATTCTACTTTTAAAAGGAGTTGTTTCCCTTAATCCTGTTTTCTTATGATAGATGTTGATGATGAGTCTGATAGCCCACTGATAGTTAGAATATTTCTTTATTTTCTTCCGCAAATGAATTGGTTGAACGAATGCGATGAGACTAGGTGGTTTGCTTGGGGGCCAGCAATAGTCTTCGGGTGCCAGTTACGCCTAGGGCACCCTCCCGGGGCATGACAAGGGTTGTTTAAGATGCGCTAGCAATTCAAGCGTCATCGATAGCTTCGAAGCAACCTTTTAGTATGCGAAATTTCAAATTAGAGATCATCGATACTCACTTACAAAGGATGGTTTAGAAATATCAGTGTTGTTTAGGATTGGATCAACGCCGAAAGAAGGAATTTTGGATTGCCAAAATTATCCCCCCCCAAGTGGAAGATGAAATTGATGAAATACATGGAGAGAACAGTGACGATGACATGGAAGCAATGGAGGAACAACGACATGTGCAGCTTCCAGAGAATCTTTCCTGAGAAATCATAGATAATTTACGCCAACAAATATTTGTACGTTACAATTATAAATATTAGTATAATACTAGAGACCAAGTTCAATCAGAACCCTTCCTAGAAGGTAGTTGTGTAGATTAGATACTCTAACTCTTTTTATTATTTGTAATTGTACAATTTTATTTATTTAAAATTTTAAAAAAATATATGATTTTTCTTTTAAATATTAAAAGTTTAAAGTTTTTAATTTTTTATATCTTTTTACAATAATAATAATAATAAGTTAGTAAACATAAGAAATAATATATATAATACAAGTTAATAACTTAACATTAAAAAGTTATAAAAGAAATAATATATAAAATACAAGTTAATGACTTAACGATTAAAAAAATTAGAAATTTATTAAGCTTATGTAACTTGTACTTGTGTAATTTATAACTTATAAACTTGTAAGTTTAAAGTTCAAAATTAAAAATTCAAATTCAAAGTTGAAATTTGAAAAGTTTAAAGTTTTTATTATTTTATAGTAATAATATAATG
>JAOTQR010000079.1:25539612-25561307 GCA_025774065.1 Solanum ossicruentum
TTTTAGTTCCAATCCAACACAAGCCCTTTTTTACTATTTTTTATTGTTTTCAATTGAAATTTCGTTTGTTTTTTTTTTCAATATTTATATTGACAACAGTGTATCAAACAAATATAATTCATTGTGATAAATGAAGTGGATCATTTTTGAACAAAACTATTGATAACACTTTTATTCAATTTTTTGCATAATTTAAAATAATAATATTTATTCAATATACTCCATGTACCATGTGGATAGATACAGTAGCATCACTTCTCATTGTAAAAGTATGATAGAAGACATGAAAATCGTACAATAAATTCACTGTAACACCACAAATATTGAAATTTATTTCTTGCTTCTTCAGTAAAAGTAATGTCAATTCGAACAGTCTCAATGTACTGTAACATAATTGCTTTCTTAAAGACTTTTGACCATGCCAACAACATACCAATATAATCCCCCAAGTGAGATTTGGGGAGAGTAAAATGTAAACAGACCTTATCACTACCATAGAAGTAGAGAGATTATTTCCTAGGAACCTTCGTCTCAAAACCTGTAAGTAAGAACGAACTAGACTTTTGACCATGCCATTATTAAAAAAAACTCACTTTTAACAATTCAATTTTTTTATTAGTCACACCACACTACAATTTCAATGAAATGAAGCTCCAAGCAATAATATGGTAATTTTTGCAATACTGTAACAATAAACATTTTTTACTGATGTTCCCATATTTAAGAAATCTGAAATTCGTCTTTACTAGTAGATGAAACTAGATATATCACATCATAATTTATGTTGATCATCTCATTGTTTCTGGGCCATGTAAAATTAATGGGTTGTATGCGAGTACACAAGTCTCCCTAAAGCCCAATGTTTAACGAAGGAAATGGTTCTATTGAAATCAGGAAACAGGAAAAAAGTTTATTGTGATCTTTTTTCAGTTAATCAAATCTTTCATTAATTTTGTGCAATTCCTTTTTAATTCATCACAGTTCAAAAGATAAGATGAACAATTCGAAAGTATGAGCTGCAATAACTGGAAAACAATTAACTTGTATCGCGTAAGTTATTCAGACAGCAGAAGAGTAAAAATATTATCCAAAGCAGAGAGGAGATCCAGAAACAAATGAAAGCTTAAAAGTTGAGTCGAGATAAATAAATACAGGGGACATTTTACAACAATCCAATTGTTGTCTTTCAAAAATGGAGTATCAGAAAAGTTGGTATCTTTATTGAGGGAATTCTTCTAGCCAAGCAATCAAATACATAATAATATCGAAGGCCGAAACTAAAAAAGATGTAATTCATGAGCCAGTCTAGCTCATCCAACGAGGAAGAACACAAATACTTCACAATTATGAAACATATGACAATCATTTCTCTACTCTGCTCTAGATTGACCAGCACGAGAAGAAAGGATGATACCAACAATAAGGCCGTAAAGAGCCAGGGCTTCAGCAAAAATAAGGATCAGAATCATTCCAACGAAAAGCTTTGGCTGCTGTGCATTAGCTCTGAAAACAACAAAAAACAAAGAAACACACCATTAATTGGTCTCTCCTCTCACCTCAAGTGAGGAAACCTTCTTCCCGGTAAAGGATAAATGAAGTTAGCAGAACTGTATGAATCCTACATAAGAAAAGGGAATATGCTACATTGTGACCATCAACCCCTACATTAGTTACCCAACAAAGCCTACACCATGAGACTGCAACTGTATATATACTCAGTTAAGCCACTCCACGTCTAAGAGTTCGACAGCTAAGCAACAATGAAAAGCCCCTTTCTTTTCCTTTTTTGATAACTGAAAATTCCCCGAGGCCAGTGGCTTATGGTTTTAAACTTGGTGGATAAAGGACCTATATCTATAACCCTCTCCACTTAGAAACAAAGCTACTGGTTGCCACAACACAAAAGCTTCCCTGGAAGTTCTCAAGACCAAGAAAGAAAAAAAATCTTTTAGGGTGAATTTTATGTCCAATTTCCCATTTCAACCCCAACAGGCAGAATTTCTATAGGCCTATAGCCTTCATTCCAACCCCAACATGCAAATTAGCATACCCCTATCTACACCAATCAGCCACGAAGAACAGTTATATAGTCCTTAGACATTACCAATCACCCAGGATCTATTTATCACTAAAGGCCATCTATTATTTTTATCACAGCAAACACAATCAACCACATGGAAGTAACGGAGGAACTTCCAATGAGACCCAAGTTAAAATACGAAAGAAAAAATCTACAATCTTTGTTATCCTCACAGTCAAATATACAATTCACCATTAATCCTTTCAGAAAAATCTCAAAAATGCTAAAAAGGAGTGACCTTTTCAATAAAGGACAATGAATAAAAACTAGGCTAGTAAGTAAATCCATAAAGATCATACATAAAAATTCCAAAAGGCAACACAATCAAGAAGAATGGATTAAAGATCTAAATCCACACACTCTTCACATTTATTCCAATACCAGCATATTATTATACACAATCAACCAACCAGCTATGCAAATATCAACCTATATCTTAGCTCGACGATTAAGCACAACACAGAAAACTCACAGAAGTAGTAAATTACCTAACACCAGCATCACCAACGATTCCGATAGCCATACCAGCAGAAAGACCAGCAAGACCACAAGCAAGACCAGATGAAAGATGAGCATATCCATCAAATAGATAATACGACTTGGTTTTAGGATTAATCCCAGTACTAATGATCACAGCAATAATTAATCCATAAATACCCAAAACTCCAGCCATAACGACCGGAACAATAGACTTCATCACCAATTCCGGCCTCATTACACCCATCGACGCTACTCCTACCCCACTCTTCGCTGTACCATAAGCTGCACCCATGCCTAAATTAACAAAAAATTAGATTTAGATTCAAAATAAATTGGAAAAATCATAGCGTAGATCTAATGGAGGGAAGAGTTACAGGAGAAGACTAAGGCAGCTGCAGCGCCGAGGAACCCGAAAAACGGTGCCGTTTCATCGCCGCTAAACGTAGAAGCCATTTTTTTTCTTCGAATTGGGAATTGGAGTGATTCGCGATCTGAGTGTTTATTGGAATTGAGATTGATAGATCAATGATTGTCTATTGTACATTTGACTGGAGCCGGAAAATGGGCCTTGACCCGATTCTGATTAAAGAAGTGTGTGTGTTTGTGGGCCCAAAGCCCATTTTCAGACCTTGAATTTAAGCCATAACTATAGTACCGCGCGCAAAAATTTGCAAATTTAGCCAATTCAGACATATGGTGAAATTCTAGAAACATATATTAAATGTAAATGTATAATCTCATAAGTGAAATTCGAGAAATATGTATTTAGTGTAATCTCACAAGTAAAATTCGAAAGATGTATATTTGGTGTAATCTCACAAGTAAATTCGAACAAGAGTGTATGCAAATTTTATTAACTATTTCTTTCTCATAAAGATAAAGAGGTTGTTTACCCTTAATTTAAAACAAAAACAAATGACGATTTATAGAAAAGAATATAAAAGTGAAAGCAGCACACAACCACAAATATTTGTGTGAAATTTGGCTTGACAATCCCAATTTCCTGCTAAACTTATACGTCAATTTATTCCAGTTATGATGCCTCATCTACTTCATTCAAGGGTCCTAAATTCATTTGAATCAATTTCAATCAGTAATCATTTTATTTATTCGCAGGACACAACCTCTCTATCTTGTAAGATAGTGTAAAGTCTACATACATTCAACCTCTCTATCTTGCAAGATAGTGCAAAGTCTACATACATTCTACTCTCTCTAGATTTCACCTGTGAAATTCCACGGAATATTGTACTGTTATAATCATTTTATTTATACGTTTCATATCACTTCTATCCGAAAACAATCGCGCTGTATTTTTAAACATAGTAGTCAGATTGCGTACATCCGACCCTCCTTTACCCCACAATGGACGAAAACCTTTGAGACATTGAAATAATGTTATTGTTTCATATCACTTCTGGTAGTACGGTACTATTAGTACGGTAGTAGTACCTCTTTTAAGATGTTGGTTTAAATTAAATGTTTCATTAAAATCATTTCCTTCTTTTAATGCAAACATAAACTTTGTGGTATCGAAATTTAGAATACTCTACAAAAAACATCAAATTGCAAGAACCAGATATTGTCTGCTGGAACTAACTTAAATTATTGAAAATAGGAGTTTATTCATCAGTGAAAGAACCAAGATCGAGAATCTCATATCAAAATGTCGAATAGAGTAAGTAGCAAGCTAATGAGAAAACTAAAAAAAATACTGAAAGAATGTGACTACTTAGAAAGAAAAATGTGGGCAAACAACGTAACAAGCAGCAGTTATGTCAACTTCAGCAACTACGTTTAAACCTCATAAGGAACGGTTTCATCTCGACAACGTCATAATCACACGATTAATGTGCACTGTCAAAATCAGAAAGGTATGGCATTATTTTGCATTAATGTTACATTAGTCAAAGATAATAGGGGCAAATATCAGGGGATAAAGGTAGATAATGCCATTAAATCAGTATAGGCAACTGAAATGATGAATCAACAGCTGCAAATCATCGATTATCTGGTACAGAAATCTTACTGGCAAGCAAGTGCTTGTGCTCAATGACAGCAGAGGAAGAGGAACTACATGCACATAGAAGATCTTGTGTGCACTGCTCAGTCGATGGAGGCAGACAACAGATGGAGGAGGTGACTATGAACTTGCAGTGCTCTCTTGGGCGCAAAGCCACAAATAAGCATAGAAATCACAATCATGCATCAACAAACTACTACATACCATGGAAATTATGTAAAAGCTGTAACGTAAATGACTTTCATACTAGCACATTTAAATCTGCCATTGAACTAAATAATGGAAGTGGGAATAGTTACTTCTGCAAAGAGATTCAGCACAAACAACAGATAGATTGGCTAATTGAAAGACTATGAAGTCCACTACGATTGGCCAGTAAATAAACAATGACCACTGGCATGAAGAATTAAGGCTTCTTTGTAGGGCTACATGATCTGAATATCAGAAGACTTCTATTTTCATCTTAGCTACTGCATTGGACATACGAAAAAGAAAAATTTTGATTGGACTCTAGCAATCAGATCAAGAATTTCTTCCCCATTACAACATCATTCTGCTCTGAACAGCTTAGCTGACATTCTCATCTTTATCTACTGCCAGTAAGTATGTATTTACCGCTGGTACCCCATTCCAAAATGTTTCAAATATGATAAGTTAATATGTTTCTGCAGAACTGTATAAGATCAAATTTCACCAACCCCGAAACGTAGCCTGATGGACAGACCCATATTCTTAAAATCTTAGAGAGACAGAGAGAGGGACAATAGGAGGAAAAATGACCACAATTCTAATTGGTAATACCAACAATGAAGCAGGCCCTCAAAAGTATAGAGAGGGAACATATGATGAGACCAATGACCCGGAAGGCAGTGAAATCAAGAAAAGTAACCTGTGAGGATTGGGAACAGCAAGTCGTCCAAAGAAAAGACACTCCTCCTGCTGCCAAGTATTCTTTCAGATCTCAGCTATATGCTTAACCTGACAATAAAGGCAATATATAAGATCAGATAGCATATGTGAAAAATCAAAGGATTAATAGTGCTATGCATAAAATTCTTTAGCATGCATCTCTTCATCAATTGCAAACTGCTAATGCAGAATGAAAATGCATATGACTAATTTCCGTTTAAAGAATGTGTGAGTACAAGAGGCAATCACATAATTTTCAACATAAAAATGGCATGTACTACCCTGAAACTTGGCACTCACCTTCGGAAAGAATAAAGCTCACACCTCTCACTAGGGGCATGGAGAGGAAATGGAGGCGGTGAAATAGAAAACTGACTTACGTACTCCCTTTGCACCTTCTTCTTTTTGCCTTCTTCACTGGATTGTGCAGAGGGAATAAAAGAAACCTCATGACCCAAGATCAAGCCACTTGGAAACAGTCACCAAAAGCACACATCTCAACAATGTTCTCTTTGATTGAGTGGAGCAGTCCACAGATGAGAGAAAGAAATTCAATGTACATATCTAAGAGATTTCATCTTCACTATAAGAAAAAAAATTTTACGAGGAGAGACAGAAAGTTTTGTTTTTACTTATTCTGAGGAAATCAATATTTCAAAATGAAGCATATGACGCCCTCAAAATGTTCTGTATATTTGTTGCAACGATAACAATCCTGATCTGTACACATACCAAAACTAAAGAAAAGTCAGAAGTGATTGTCCATCAGAGGGGGACTGAGAGAAACTAAGGGCTGCTTTTTTTCTATATAATACAACTTCAAATCTGACTACCAATTCTAGACCTAATCTTGCTATCTCTAAAGGAATCATATCTGTTGGCAAGAGTAGAAGTATAACATTCAGAAGGCAGACATGTTTTCATCGAAATTGCCACCTAGAGAATGTTTCTTGCATACACACCACAACAGAAATGTCAAAAGTCACATATTTGCTGGACAATTAATCAGTCTCTGACAATAAACAGTCATGACACGCTCAGCAAATCAGTCTTGTCTTTCTTGACTGCAGCTCTGTAGACAACAATTAGCTTGGCAAGGATAATTGTTCAATGAAGCCTGATCATCCTTTGTCCATTATGATTTTGCACCCCGCTTCATCTGCATATGCCTTTCAATCAACTTGTCCACGAAATCTCTAATCTGCAGATTTAACAATACAACAAATCTAAGGCAGTGAAGCAATGAGAAGTGAAAATAAATATCAAGCACATTGAGCATATGCTATTGAAAAAAAATACAAGTCTTTTTAGTTGGAGTGTATCTCCAAACAGATCCACATAATTTTTAGTTTTATTTTATTTTATCATAATACTCCAAACCTATCCCAAGGTTTGCGTGGAGGAAGACATAATGACAGAAGGATAAGAAAAATATGCCTGTATTCCCATTCCCATATCTTATGTCGTATTTGCTCTTTGTCGGTGCTTAAGATGCGAAAGATTATCATGTGTATTCAAATCTCTCCCCAAAATAGACACCAGGGCTAAATGGTTTAATGTGCCATAAAAATATTTTTGTAGTGAAGGGCAGATCTTGAATAAAAGCAACCATTTTGATGATTACATACTATTGAGAACTCCGGAAAAAGGAAAGAGTGAAAATAATACAAGACTAAGGATCAAGTTTTTCTTTTAACACTAAATCTTTTCACTTGCGCAAAGCTTGAGGAGCTAGAGTAGAATATTTTCACTCTCAGCAATGTTTTCAGCTAAGGATAAATGCATGAAGGTCTGAAGATTTGCGTTTGTCATCCTTGTGAACAAGCCATGCTAATCTTTTCTGTATTGTTCCATTTTATAGGATGTAATTAAAAGAACAGAATGGAGGCAAGAAGAGTAAATATCAGTTCCTATCGTTATGTTCCATGTTTTGTTTTATTTTTCTACTGTGGGGATTAGTCGTACTTTGCAAAGGTTTGACAAGATATGACCCGTTTAAATGAAGAAAGAAACAAACACTACCTCTGCAAACTTAGAATACTCGTTATAAAAGTTTTAAGGTATTTATTGTTCGGACGTCATAAAAGGAGGAAATAATAAATTAGCATTAGCTGTTTACGTGCTGTCCTGCCCAGAGTCTAGAATTTGAAAACATAGGCTTCTCTGCTCTCTTACTCTCAAAACAAACAAGAGAAAACAGTTACTTTTCACTATCTCCTAAACTTGCCCATTCCCATTCCATCTCTTTTCTGGCTTCTTTTTTAATTTTATTTTAAAATCATGGTCCTTTCCATTCTCTTCCTCTGTCTGATTCACCCCCAAAATGAAATCTCCACTTTCTGCTACAAGATGACAACAGCGAATGGTAGGAAACCTTGTCCGTTATTCAACAATCTCATATTCAACCAATCAATTATGCCTCAATCCCACTCAAGCCCATCATTTCAACACTAGACAATTTGACTTTTAAGGAAAGTTAAGAGACCAAACCTAAAAGTAAAGGTTCTATATCTCATACACATTCATCCCTATGGACTAACCAGGTTGTTAGAATAGGAATAGGTAAATACAATCCTAATTAGAATAGGAATAGGAATAACAATAATATATAGAATCCTATTTGGAAAAGGATTGTATTATAGTATCCTAGTTGGAAAAGGATTATATTATAGTATCTTAGTTGGAAAAGGAGTCTAATATGGTATCTATAAATAGGGTCTCAATGTAATAATGTAGACCAAAAAAACAATTCAATAATATTCTTCTCCAATATTTCTCACACAGGTAAACACCATAACTAATGTAAGTGTAAGGTTCAAATAAGATAATTCCTCCGTTCCAGTTTATCTCACGCTATCTTCTTGTTGGTCCATTTCAATTAAAAAAAAGGATACATTTTTCTATTAAGAAACAATTTAATTTTAAGCTTCTCATTTCACCCTTAATGAGAAACTTTATAGCCACAAAAATGTTATACTAGCATGTTTGAGACTAAAAGATTCAAAAAGTCTAATAGTCATAAAAATGTATTAAAGACCACAAGCTTCAAAAGTCTTTCTTTTTTCTTTTAACTCCTTGCCGATTTAAACTACATCACATAAATTGAAATGCAGTGAGTAATTCTTTGGGAACAAAGAACGTCTCAATAAGATACTTAAGAACAAGCAGAAATAATGTGTCAATTGCATAAGAACTCTTTTATCAACCATATAATACGAGTCATTCACATAAGAAAAGCAGATGTCTTTTTTCCTTTTCCAAGCTTTAAAATACACCAAGGAATGTTCGTCAAATTTCCAAGAACTAGACAAAGAGTAGCTCTTCTATATGACAGGAACCCATATTGCCAAAGAGAAATCACACCTAAAGTACCAATCAGTAGTATAACTTCTAAACCTTCTCTATTCACAAAATATGGGAAAATTCTTTTCTGAGAGAACAGAAAAGGGCCAAGGCTTCCACACTCTTTAACACTTAGCATTTGGTGAACTGCTATACAAGTTTGAAGGAACTAACATGAAAGGTCTTTGGCCAGGCTAAATTTTGGAATAGTTGAATTTTATACACTAAGAGAAGGGTCAGTCTTCCACATTCTTATGCTTATTTGCGTTTGATGTTAGCCACAACTTTATTAGTGTCATGTCGACTTTGAAATGCATATATTGCAGAGTAAACGTCTAGTTTTAAGAAACTTTATGACTAGCGCAACAATAAGAAGTTAGAACCTATTAAACGATGTAAAAAAGTGTCATCAACTGAGATTAGTTCGTACCTTGTTTTTACGTTTGAAATCAAGAAATTCGTACACAAGCATGGCCTTTTCAGCATCTGTTGCATGTTCCATTACCTGGAGTTTGGAACAGGATCAATTTGCAAATAAATATAAGAAGATTGGAACCTCAATTATGGGGAAAAAAAAAAGGATTAAAGAATCCAACAGGATAGATAAGTTGGGGTAAGTCAGCACAAAATCAGACCTTTGTAGCAGTTTTCTTCATTATGGATTTATACCCCTCCCTGTCGAGTTTCCTTGCTTTATAAAGAGGCATCAGCAAAGATGCAACATAATCTACAACAGCCTGCTTAATTCTTTCTGCTCCTCTCGGTTGATTATCTAATGTCTCTTTATGTACAGTAATTTGTGAGGCAGAGCTTTCACACACTACCACATCGGGCTTTCTCAAATCCATTTTGGAACTCATGTTTGAATCCTCTTCATCAGTGACATGCAACACTGGATCATAGAGATCTGAATTAGCAGCAGCTGCTTGACATTGCCACATTTCAATGGCATTGTAATCCTTTATCCCTACACTATTTGAGCTATCAACCCATGCTTTGGTGAATATACTACTATCTACAGGTGCACTTTCTCCAGAGTGCTCCTTAAAGTTAAACTGACATGCATTGTCATTTGAGAGGCTACGCTGTGAGCGATTATCAACAGATATTCTTGAACTGTCAAGGTTCACACCTGCGGCAGAAAAATCAACAGACCAATCCCTCACCCGGCAGTTGCGAGAATCAATTTCAGATAAACAATCCTGCCTTCCTGCCGCACCACCAGGCCAATTTCTTCTGATGTCAGACTCATCCATATTTGCATATTGTTCCCGTCTAGCAAATTTGTGAAATGAGGGTATCTTAGGAAGCTGCAGTGGCATGTTACACTTAGCACCCGATGAAGCATAAGCCTGCAATGAAGGGTAATCATTGTAGAGCTGCTTAGAGTAAAGCAAGATTTATTTGACAAAAAAGAACACAAGACAGATAAAAACATTTGCAATATAGAGATGCCCAAAAGCAAAGTAATAGAGAATCCAACTTTGTGCGCCCCCTCCCCCCCGATAACTTATATGCTCGAGGAATAATTTTAAAAACAATAAAAAATGTAGTACATCTCCTTCCCATATTGGACAAATGAATGAACACGATTAATAAATCTTGGGGATGACACACTGTTATGTTGCTTTTGAGCTGGCCCTATATTGCAAATGTTTTTTTTTAATTTGCACCGGGTGTCCGAGTCTCTTAGAGCCCCGACTAATCCCGGGGGTGCATAGGCCCTCGGCAAGGAGTTTCCCGCAAGTGCACCACGGTTAATTCAGGTTTTACCCAATCCGATGGCCCTCAGAAATTGTTTGCACCCAGTGGGTTTCGATCTTGAGACCTTGAAAGGGATTGCAAATGTTTTTATCTGCCTTATCTTTTCTTTTCCAAAGCAACACAACAAGAGAATCCAGCTTTGTGTGTTTCCCCTTTCTTTAATAACTTACACACTCGAGGAATAACCCAAAAAAGTAGTAAAAATGTAGCACTTCTGATATTGAACAGATGAATCAATAAGATTAATAAATCTAGGGGACAAGACATTGTAAGACACTAACCTCAGCAGCTGCTAAAGCAGCAACACGAGCAGCTTCTGCAGCAGCAAATGCAGCCTTCTCTTCCTCAGACATAGGAAAATTTTGGCTTTCCTCAGTGGTATCATTTCGCCTTCCCACTGAAGCTTGAGAAATTGATGGTTCAACATCTGGAATAGTTCCTAACGTGGCTGGCCTGACATTCGGCTTCTTGTTGTTGACACTAGCAGCTAAGTGATTTCCAGCCGATGAAGAAACTTTAGAACTTCGTTTACTGTCTGCTGAAGGATGATTGCGAATGGGTGGTTTGACAGGTGCTGCAATATGTTTGCTCTTAGAAGTATCAGTGGCAGTGGATTGTCTAAGTAATTTCAGACCACCATTAGCAGCCTTCTCTTTACGAAAAAGTTCTATCCATACATTGACAAGCTGACTAGCTACTGCACGTATGTCACGGCTAGTATGCACACAGACTTTTTCTTTGACCGTCTTCCCGATGCCTGAAGCAAATATGTCAAGAACAGAATCAGTAAAATCAATGCAAGGACAAAGCAAATGCACTTATGATATCACAATTATAAGGATCACTAGCCATTAATGGATACAGAAAGCAAATACTTCTGAGTTTAAAGTATGCAATCTGAATGACTGGGAAATCAACAGAGCAGCGGAACTATTCAATATTTTGGAACAATGCACAGATCTAAGTCCAATGAGGACAGTTGTTTTGGCTTCCTGACAAAAAAGGAAGATTTACAGCGGATTCAGCGTACAGAAGGTTACAAGGATCAAACTCACATGGTGGTGACTGACCCTGGAAGATGATCTGGAAAGTTAAGATACCCATCAAGCTAGCATGTTCTACTTGGCTCTTAGCCAAACAGGCTACACTCACCCAGGACAATCTAATGAAAAGGGGTTTCCAAATTTGTTCTAGGTGCTCTTTTGGTGAACGTGAGATGACACAATAAACAATCTCTTTTTACATTGTAGAGAGACTGTGAAGTTATGGCAGATGTTCTTTAACTTAAGGGGCATAAGCTGAACTATGCCAAGGAGCATCAAAGAAGTTCTAGCTTGCTGGAGTAGAGAAGGAAATCAGTCAGGACACAGGGAGAGATGGAAGATTGTCCCAGCCTGCATTTGGAGGGTTATATGGATGGAAAGGAACAAGAGATTCTTTGAAAACAAGAGTTACTGCAGAAACTGAAGGTGAACTGTCCTGTCCTTTTCCTTTTTGGGTGTAAACATGAATATCCTCGAGAAGAAGAGGATGTTCCTAGTATTCTAGATTATCTGTGATGTAACAGTTGTTTTTCTCTTCTCTGTATTTTTGTTGTAAGTTCTACTGGAATCTTCTTGATTATTCCTTTGTTCACAGAAATTTCAAAAAAAAAAAAAAGAAAAAGTGTATTCCTTCGTTCATAATACAAGTTACCTTTCTCAAAAAAAAAAAAAGACATGCAATCAGGAAAAAAACGAAATATTAACAGTGAATATTGATAGCTTCAATAGGGATGTGCAAGTAAATAATTCTAAGGTATAAAGCTTATAGCGAACAACATGGGAACAAAGCTGAACAGTTCCAGGAATGGCAGGACTGCCTCTTCCACCCACCCCAAGAAAAATCTCAAAAGAAGGTTCACAATGAAAAAACTAAAGGAGATCAAAGGAGGGAAAGGGGAGGTATTTCTTTTTCTCAGAGGGGAATGTACCTGACAATCGGACTGCAAGCAAATCAGTTGAAACAAGTACTAGTACACGAACACAATGACGCAAGAGTTGGGTCCCATCCTTGCCCATGGAGTCCTATGACCAACAAACATGAGTCAGACAACAAGCAATTTGAGTTCAAGATATGGCATGAAACTAAAATACGTGAGGAATTATACCAGCATCCACAAATTAAGTGTGCTAAGCCCTTCTTGAGTTCCAGCAAAAGATCTCAAAACTTCTACTGGAAGTTTCAACAATTCTTTTGCAAGAAGCAATCTGCCTGCCGTTGTATTGGCCTTACAGAACATGTCCTTTAGCAAATTCTCCTGGGTCACGATCTTCACCCCATCCAAAGACTCCTTGCGCAAAACACTTGAGAGCTCCACTGCTTCAAGTCTCTTCATAATGTCCCTGATTTCACTCCTTTCAACATCCGAATGCCTCTTTGCATCCTCCATTGCCTCTACTTCAGCTGTGTAATCAGTGCCTGTAGTCAATATGTCAATTATGCGCACGGCCTCCCGTAACCCACTCATCATTGCACCACCAACTGTGTCAGGGTGCTCCTTGCAGGTAGCTTCACCCGCAAAAAATAAACAGTTCTCCACAGGCCGGCCCAATATGTCATAATCTTCTCCTGATGACCCTACCGCCACATAAGAGTAAGCCCCGTAGCTATAAGGATCTTTTCCCCAGTTGGTGACCACTGACGCAACTGGATCAGGAACCTTTTTCTCACCATAAATCTTGCGCAGAACTAGCAATGAATGCTTTACATGATCATCAGAGCTCATTTCCTGGCCATCTATCGCAGCTTTTCCAACCACTAATGCTATAAGAACAGGTGCCCCAACAGTTTTCTTGACATTCCAAAACATAAAGCATCTGCCTCTCTCATCTGTTTCTTCTGCAGTAGCACCAAAGTAATCAATAGAATCATCCCAAAATACTTCAGGAAACTCCAAGACAACTTTATTAAGAACACCAAAACCGAGCCGTTGGATAGATAAATCTTTCCAGTAGGGTAAAGGTGGTGAAAATTTGATGGTTTCTTCCTTAAGACACCCTAATGGAACTGTAATAAGGACTGCATCTCCAGAAAACTCTCGTCCATTTGTCGTGGAGACTTTTACCTTGTGAAATAAATCATTTTTTGTCGGAATGTCTTCTTTGCAATAAGAAATATCAGTAACAATGTGGTTCAAGTGAACACAAAGTCCCTCACCTAGCGCTTCAACAACGGAGCTGTAGCCACCTTTAATCATACAATGAGCTCCACCAAAACCTCCATATGCATCATCCTGATTCCAATAAGGAAGAGAGACTTCTTTAAGCAATGCAGCACAACCATACTCCAAGTTAGCGAAATGCCAATCCATTACCCTCCTTTCTGGGGGGCTCAAGATCTCTACCTTAGAATTATGATTTTGAGGAACTCTGCCATCAGAAAGTGTCACAGATTCCACTGCTGTCACTGATGATTTTTGTGGTTCATTACCCACATGATTTCTTGCAAAACGGGCTTTCCGACGCTTCTTAAGGGCATATTCTAAACCATCCTCCAGAGACATCCGCATCGCATGCTCCCCTTTGTGAGCAACCAACAGTACCATGTCATCCAATAAGCTATTGAATTCTGCTTCCAATGCTTCATCCAGCTCTGCTGGCACTTTCTGGCCAGTAGCCACATCGTACAGGGGACAATCACTGTTCAATACAGTCAATTCAAGACCCAACTGTGCACAAATCAATGAAGAAGGATCTGGTCTTCTTTCAGTAGCCACATCTGCCTCAATACCAGTAATAATGCTAGCACCAAGGTCCACTGGAACGGAGAGAGACGTGCGATCTGTAAAAACACGACCACCTATTCTACTTCTGGCCTCGAGCACGGTAACATGGAAACCTTGGCGCTTCAGGTGCCGTGCTGCAGTTAGGCCAGCAGGACCAGCACCAACAACAATTATTTCTTTTTTCCCTTTTACATCACAGCACGTCTTTAGCCTTTGACTCCCTAATGAGTCACGTGTGAACCCACAAGAATCTTCTGAAATCACAAGATGTTTATCAGCTGCACTACCATCAATCTCTGTATCATTGGGAGGTAAAAGATCCGGATCTATAATATTCTGCAATTCACTATCCTTAACTTCACTTGAAGGAACTTGAGCAACTAAACCTAGATCAAACGGTTGACGCGGTGACTGAATATCAAGATTACCATTTACGCGGCAATCATCAACAGGACATTCTTGAGTCTCTGCTAGAGAAGATAACTCTATGGCCTGCCTATCAATGAGCTGGCAATCAGCTCCACATTTCTCTGCCTTTTTCTCTTCATCAAATAAGACATCATTTTTCTCCGGCAAGGTAATCTCAGAACTCTTTGACCTCCCAAGAATAAATGAAACTCCATCATCTGTATCAGCAACAGGAGCTCCAGATTTTTCAATAATTTTTTCTTCCTTCAAAATTTTCAAGTTGTGTTCAACACCATTTTCAGCTTTATCCTTTTCTGAAGCAATTCCAAAATTTATGTAGCCCTGTTCAAAAGTGGCTAAACTGTGAAAAACAATGATAAACAAGCAAGCAAAGAGAAGTTCTTTGACGAGGAGTTAAAAAATAGAACCCAAAGAGAAGTGATAGATCATTCAAAAAAGAAGTGGCAGATCTCCTTTGTAAAGCTTGAATAAGGAAGTTCAAATATTAACTTGGAGGATTGCAAAAAACTTACGCATTGATCAAGAAATGAATAGATTTGCCTAATTAAAGAAGCCCGAGGTGACTCATCCGCTAAAGCGGTTTCAGACACTCCACACTCTGAAAGAGGCAAGACACGACTGATGTCTTTATTCCAAAGGCTCAAAATCCGATTCCTGCATCGCAACAAAGATTCACCAAAAAAAGTAGCGCCAATTATGAAAATATGTTAAACAAAGACAATTACACTGCATTATAAGGAAAAATTAACATGCAGAAAACACTGATCCCCAACCATAGTTAATAATGGAAAGTGCCAAAACCAAACTCCTTAAGTCACAAAACTTAGATTTCAACTGCCCATTAAACAAATAATTTGGAGAATAAGAAAGCTTTCAAGATTAGTTTGGAGAGATTTTTTTTATATTGGAGACTCTGTGATATATGCCTTCGCCCCTCTACCGTCGTTATAAGAGAGAAAATCTGTTTAAAGAAAAAGAGAGTATCCATAACATTATTCTAATTGTCTATGGATGTACACACACAAGTCTACCTTCCTAAGAGTGGCTTTTGTATAAATTATATGAGAAGGGGCAAGCTGGGTGTGTATAAGTTCCAATACATGCTGCAAGATATAGTAAGGTGAGAACCCTAAACACCCACCCACCTGCATTGCGTAGAAATTTTAGCTTTTCTCTTATCTCTTAGAAATTTTGCCTTATAGTGTTACAATCCTAAATGGATCATCACCTCTCATATTCCGATTTGAATACTTGCAGTGCTCGTGAACAATATGGTTGCTAAGAAGAAAGGTGGGGATTGGAGCAGAAGTAAAAGTGGAGTGTCAGATTATATCTCTTGTTTGCTGAGATACAACCAAAAGGGAGGGGTTGGAATTCCCTACACATCAGCTTTTCCATCCCTCTAGAACTGAAATGAAATGAGAAAGGATATTTGCTTTTTACTTCCCTTACAAATTGTGACCGTACCAAACTCAAATTAAAATAATCAATATTCACCAAAAAGGTAAAGAGGTTAACTTCTCTATATCATACCCACCCTTCCCCTTCTGGGAACCAAACATAGTCTACTGATATTGTCGTAGGAGCATCATGGAATTATTTGTACTTTGAATCTCTAGATAGATTTGAAACTAATAACCTGTTCAAAAAGGAAACTACTTACTCCCTTCTTTATACACCACCACCACAACAACAACAACATACCTAGTGGAATCCTACAAGTGAGGTCTGGAGAGGGTAGAATGTATGCAAACCTTACCACTACCACTACCACCAGAGAACAAATTTAAGACGCATAAAAGGAGGGTGAAATTCCTACCTATCCAACCAAGTGCTTTAACACTCATTAATGTAGAAGGTACTTATTTACCTAATCAATAAAGTATATAAATTACTTTCCAGTCTTTCATAAACTAGAAAGTATATTTAGCTTTATCAAAATTATCTAAAATACTAGACAAAGTAAGCTTAACAAGATATTGAATAAAGCAGATAGCTCTTATGTTCATCAATGGTTATCACAGTAGGTAGGCTATACGAGATGACACCAATGTGACCACATCAGAAATCAATAAGATGTTTCGATTAAATAGCTAACTAAATAGATAGAGCGTGCATGTATATTTGGTCTAAGTGCCGAAACTAGTAACATTCGAGATTATGCAGGATTATACACAAAAAATACCTTTTTGGCTCTCTTTAGCCCTATGTCTCTTATACTTAGGAGGTCTTCCTCCACTAGCAGTTTTTTTTGGATCTCTCTATTTATTCTAGAGTGGATGGCAGGCAGGCCTATATTTCTTGGTTTTAATAGGACTCACATATATATTGCATGCGCACACGCACGTGTGTGTGTGTGTGTGTGCGCGCGTGTGTGTGTGTGTATGTGAGAGAGAGAGAGAGAGAGAGGACCAAAGAATTGAACAAGGGAAGGAGTCTAGTAGGGACAGTAACCTGTGATGTGCAGGTTAGGCACATGACACAGGTCAAACCCTGCAGCAGACAAAAGACAAAATCCTGAAATTTGAATGGAGAATGGTAGAGGACTGCCCATTATCACCATGTTTTGAACCGTCCGCCACTAGTCCTGGGGGATTTCTTGGTAATCATAAAAAGGGGAGGAAAGATACTAGGCTTTTAAGGCATACTTTATCTAACTAAGCCTTCAAGCAACACCACCTGTCTAAAAGAGAGGAATTTTTTGCAATATCATCCTAGTATTTATTGAAACTAACAAGAAACACAAACATTGCTTGCCAGCAGACTAAACAGAGATTAAACCATCTGAATTATGCTGTGTACGTAGTCAAAAATGAAACTATTAACTAGAACTTTCTCCCATTTCACCATAAGAACTGTCTTTGAACTTCATTTGTATGATCTTTTGCCCTAAAAAGGAGGTCCCTAGTGCTAACTCTAAGAGAAAAAAATTTAATCGTTAAACCCTAAAAAGTGATGACTAATGATTTTTCAAGGAAAGCAGGAGCATATTCATTTCTCTGTTCAAAAAGCCATAGACTAGCTCAAGTTTTGCAGTAATGAACTGAAGCAGAGATTAGAGTGACCCCAAAGAAACAAAAATTAAAGGAAAGCTTAAAAACATAATGTAGTAATCTAGTGAGTCATGGAAAATTTCTTGTATGGCACTTAATAGCAAGGTATTAGAAGACTGGATATGGTATTCAGAGTGCAAAATCTGTCATTACCTGCATTCCAGAAATTCCAGGAGTCCAACTCTACGCTTCAGGACCTCCTTAAACTTGATTCTTTCTACTGGGGCAACTTCACGAGCTTTAAGTCCAACAGATACTGCTGCTACCCCGCCATTTTCAGTATCCATAACTACCAATGATGACTCAAGCTTCTCTGTTGTTTTGAAGGCATGTCTACCCTCTCCATCTTGATAACTTAAAAGAAAATCTTGCCCGTGCACCAGAACTTCCCAATCTGAATCCCCCTCATAGGCCATGTCCCCATGCCTACGCTTTTTCGTCTTGCGTGGAGCACGTTGACCTGAAAAGAGTCTCTGCCCTTTTTCTTCAGCTGCCAGCTTAGACTCGGTCTCTTCAGCAACACTTTCATCACATTCTGGTATAATTGATGGAGAAAACATGGCATCAGCCTGATCATCTCTAGAAACAAAGTCACGACTTTGATGCTGCGCACCTTCACAATTCTCATCAGCCAGCTCACTCTGATGGAAAACCGAACTGCATTTGCGCAATGATGTAGCAGCATTATCAATAGTCATTTGTTTAGAAGAACCATGTAAGTCATCACCATTCTCCATGATTTGGTCCTCCTGCTTCATCTGGCTGGCATTAGTTTGCCGACTCCTTCCTATAGACACTGGAGATAAACCACCCTCAAACACTTGACCATCCTCCGTTGGCAAAGAAACTAGAGCACGAGCTTGCTCATTAACAGAATCACCAGAAATCCGCTGCTGATCATCAAAGTCGCTTGAACACTTCTCTGGCGCAACAAAATCGGGCGTCAAACAAACTTGAGCATACCTAGAACCTTCCATGACTTTCTCCTTGCCTGCAGTTGAGCCTTGAGATGTATGATCAAGTTTGTTCAATAACTGAACACTTCTACAAGAACCTGAATCATCTGCTCGGTTTGAAGAGCATATTTGATCATCTACAATAGTTTCCCGGCTGCTTAAAATTGCATTTGAGGTCACATCCATAGCAGCATTGAATTTGGTTTCTAACACAAGATGCTCAAGCTTCTCAACATTCTCAGGAGTAATGGTATCTGCAGATGAAACATCACAACTTGTTGCCATTCGATGATCACTAAAACCATCCTTAGAAGCGGACTGTTCATTAAAAATAGAACAGTTCTTCATGTCACACTCATCATGAAGATCCTTGCAATTTGCACCCACAATATTATTTGTTGGAACAGTTTCCTTCTCACTAAGTTCAATGTGACATTTGACCTCACCATCTAGGACACCTGCAATCTTATTAAAACATGCCCGTACATTTAATTGAGATCCTTCTATACAAGATGCATCATCTATGGCAATGCTTGATTTCAACAACTCATCATTGTTCAATGCAGACGAAGAAAGCTTTGGCCTTGAATCAGATTGTGATGGCATGTGTTGCAGAAATTCTTTCTTTTCAGACAATAAATCACCTGATTTTGACTGCATATCTACTGAACCTCTACCAAGTGCCACATGCACACTCTCATTGGATTCGGGAATTTCTTCAACCGTGTCCTGGCGCATACTTGTGGATATGGAAGGAAAGGCTTCTGTTGCAGTAGGGCTACAGTTCAAAGCATCACATGAAACTTCACTTTCCTTTCCTCTTTTCAACTGCAAAGAGCTGTGGGATTTCTTAGTAAAACCAGATTGTGCTTTCTGCAGAAAAGATGATAGTGAATCCTCTAGAGTACTATCCATGCAATTGGGAGAGTTTTTTCCACTCTCTTTATCATATTGCAAGGACATATCCTCAGATATCTCCACTTTCTTCGGCTCCGATGAAACCTTTGGTCTCTTACCTTTTCGCTTATTCCCTTTCTCAAGACCTTTATCGATCATCCCTTCAGATGGACATTCGACATCTGACTGACCCTTCACCACAATTTTTGCCGCTACCTTCACAGACCCATCTGGAGATTTCACTGTTAACTTACTGGAATTGATACTTGAACTTTTCTCAGTAGTTGATACAGATCCACTATCCTTCTTAGGACCCCTCAACTTCTTCCTAAAACTAGCTAATGTATCATCCATGCCAGCCAAGTCTGCATCCTTCTTCACCTCCGTTTTCTGAACCACAGCTTTACTGCTACATAAATCCACCTTCACCTTCTTCGAGTGTTTTTTGCTTTTTAACTTCAACAAAGACCCAATAGGCTCATCATCTCCTGAATCAAACTTCATCTCAATCCGCTTTTTAGTTCCTCTCTCCAACCCTAATTTAGCATTCTCTTCCTCCCCCATATCTAACAAACCCTAATTAGGGTATCAATATACTTACACTTCCCTCCACATATAACCCTAGCAAAAATCCCTTTTCATACAACATACAACCCTTCCAAAATACTAAACCAGCAAAACAAACCCAAATTTCATAAATCCTTAAGGTATCAATACACTTCCACCTCCCTCCACATACAACCCTAGCAAAAATCCCTTCTCACATTCAACCTACAACCCGTCCAGAACACTAAATCACCAAAACAAATCTCAATTTCATAAACAAAACAACAACAACATTCATATCCAAAACTCAAACCTTCTCACTTTTCACCAATGCAAACAATTTCACAATGCTATTTGACTTTTCAGTAACTCAAAAAAACCATCCAATTATGCAAAACTCAACACTTGCCGCACCTGTAAATCGTTAACAACTTAGAACAGCTCAAAATTCAGAACAAAAAAGTAACATAAATTACCAGAAAACTAGGGTTTCTCGAAAGGATCGGACCTTAACGTTGAAGCTGGTGTGTTCCTTAGGTCGCGTGAATGAAATTTCTGAGAGAGAGTGAAGAAAAAAGGGGGGCTGCGCACGTTAGCATCACCGAATACACTTAGCCTACTGTCTCAAAGGAAGAGTTTCGATATAATATATAATGATAATATTTTTTGGGAACTTATATTTATAACAAAGGCTTAAACATTATTTGTGTGTTTACCTTTGTTTTTATCTGGAATTGTTAATAAAATGACAAAGATTACTTATGAAAGTAATCAGATTAAATTAACCACATGTGACATAAAATTTTGATAGGGTATCTGTAATCAGATTATATTAACTAAGTGTAATATAAATTTTGATAGGATATCTGTTCGCCGATATATTTAAAGTTTAAAAGGAAGGTGGAATGAGGTGTTTGTTGGGGATACGTTTTAAAGTTTAAGAACAACATGGCATGCTATGAAATTATTAAAATCAATCAGTATTTTGTTTAATTTTTTATTAGTTATATGTATCTTTTGATTTACATAATAACTAATTCAGGGCACATGTTTTGCATGTATGTGTCACGTCAATATAAAAATTATATATAAATAGTGTTTACCATTAAATAAATATAATATTGTAAACAAAATTAAATAAATGTTATTAGTTTGATGGAATAGTTTAGTCTATTGTGAAATGACAAAGATGAAAAAATCAATTCAATTGCTTATAACATAAATATGTTAATAGTTTTTTAATATACAGCTGTTGACACCCAATTTTGTCCGGCCTTTTCATAAATTAATGTCAAATTAATTATCGAATTTTGTTTCTATTTTTTTAACAATTTTGAAACATAATTTTCAAAAAAAAAAAAATAAAATAAAATAAAAAAAATTAAATTAACCGCGCGTGGGGGCCACGCGCCCCCAATCCTTTATTTCCCATTTCTTTCTCCCTTCTTCT
>JAOTQR010000079.1:25561364-25576869 GCA_025774065.1 Solanum ossicruentum
ATGCTAAGCCTGTTAGCACACCTCTTGCTAGTCATATGAAGTTGAGCAAGAAAATGTGCCCAACAACAAAGGAGGAACAAGAGAATATGGCCAAAATTTCATATTTCTCTATCATTGGAAGTCTAATGTATGCAATGGTATGCACTAGACCTGATATTGCTCATGCAGTTGGTGTTGTCAGCAGATTTCTTGATAACCCCAGAAAAGAGCATTGGAAAGCTGTGAAGTGGATACTTAGGTATCTAGAGGAAGCTCAGATGTATGCTTACGTTTTGGAGGCTCTAGTACAAACTTAAAGGGCTATATAGATGTTGATATAGCTGGTGACCTTGATAATTGAAAATCCACTACTGGATATTTGTTTACTTTTTCGGGGGGATTTATATCATGGCAGTCAAAGTTGTAGAAGTACGTTGCACTATCTGAATCTGAGTATATTGCTGCTACTAAAGCTAGCAAAAAGATAATATGGCTTAAACAATTCCTTCAAGAGCTTGGGTTGCAGCAAATAGAGTATGTCGTCTATTGTGATAGTCAAAGTGCGATAGACTTGAGCAAGAATTCGATGTACCATGCAAGGACAAAACACATAGATGTGAGATACTACTGAATTCGAGAAAAGATAGAGGACAAATCTATGTAGATTGAAAAGATCTCTGCAAATGAAAATCCTACAGATATGCTAACCAAGGTTGTGACAAGAGACAAGTTTGAATTATGCAAAGAACTAGTTGGTACGAGCTCTCTCTGAGAAGAGAGAGATACCTCCTTCTGGAAATGGGTCTGGAGGGGGAGATTTATGGGGTCCAATTTTTTTTTTTCAATTCAACAAATTCTACTAACAAGAAATTTCAACAAAGCAGCACCTATCAAATTTGTATTTTGCTTTATCATTGATGTCATCAATGACATCAAAGAGGCAAAACTTCCTCTATAAAAGGAGCTGCTGAGTTCCTCCGAAAACACACCAAATTGAGAGGAAAAAGAAGAGAGTCACAGAGAAAATAAAATACATTGAGTATTTTATCTGTGAGGTATATCATAGACTATTTAATAAAAATAGTCTGTAGAAAAAAATAGAGTGTGATCGATATTTTAGTAAGGTGAAAAATCGAAAGAGAGTATTTCTTTTGTGTATGTAGAAGTCTTTGGGGTATTGTACTCGTGCCTATACGGTGAAAAATTTCTTACTATAGTAATATCAGTTGCTCCTCTTGGCCGTGGCTTTTTCCTTATTTAAAAGGGTTTCCACGTAAAATTCTTGGTGTCATTAGTTTTTTATTTTTCATATTATTGTGTCATATTTATTTTGTGTTAGTTAATTTTTTTTCCCAACATGTAATTGAAAATTGACTAACAAATAAAGCGACATTTGATTAATATTATTTTCTCAAAAGTATGTGAATTTTGATTATTTTTTCATACTTACTTTCTTTAATAATAAAAGTATCGGAGAAACTTCTATATTTTAAATTTAAACACGTTTACATATTAAGTATGTGCGATGGTGGAAGTATAAGAGAAAATCGAATTCTTGAATTTGAACATGTATATATATTATTAAGAATGTATAATGATTAGTTTTGCTAAAATATTATTTAATTACTTAATCCTTAACGACTATATAAATGTACTATTTTGAAAAAATAATAAAGTCAATTATGAATTTATCAAATTTTAAAGTTATGTAAAGGTAGAGGGGCACAAGAAGCGAGTGCAGCGCATGTTACTTTTTCTTGTAAGAATAGGGCAGATGGTGGTCACACTGTATTACAACAACAACAATATATCCAGTGATATTTTACAAGTGGGGTCTGGGGAGGATAGATTGTACGCAGACCTTACCGCTACCTCATGAAAGTAGAGAGACTGTTTCTTAAAACCTTCAGCAC
The DNA here is from genome assembly GCA_025774065.1 of Solanum ossicruentum. NCBI lineage: Eukaryota > Viridiplantae > Streptophyta > Magnoliopsida > Solanales > Solanaceae > Solanum > Solanum ossicruentum. The sequence goes on from JAOTQR010000079.1 coordinate 25,563,257, forward strand.
AAAACCCAAAAGCAGAAAAATTAAATATGATAAAATTACAGAGGCTGTCACACTATATTATTGCAAAATATATTTTCAGTACAAAACAATCAACTAAATTACTTTCATTATTACAACATTTTTTTTCCAAAATCAAGAAAATAATAAATTCATCACAAATACAACCAATATGGCTATTGGATGTTGATCCAAATTCCTTCACTTGGTATGTCTTGATTAACCACAAATAACATATAGTAACCCGGTGGCGCTAATTTACCTGAATTAGGGAAAATCAAATTGATTTGGTAACTGAATATACCAACCCTTCTCACTTTTCCAATTGAAAGCACAAGCATTCTTTGATTCATAGTATTTGAATGTGTGTTAAATCCAGGTGCAACCATAGTCACTTTGATCAAATCTGTGTTGATGCGAAATCCGGAGAAAGTAAATCGAACGTTGATACGTTGTCCGTATTTGAATTTACTATGGGAAGCGGGAGAAATGATCCGTGGTCGTAAATTAGAGAACTTTGAATCCAGATAGAATGGTGAAAATGCCTCTAAGCTTAACTCCGTTGGAAAAATTACTCCAGTGAAATTGTATAACTCATTTGGATTACTACCGCCAACGAGAACTCGACCATCTCGAAGTAGAACTGCTGTTGAGTGGTACATTCTGGGTATCGTACTCGGGTTTTGTACCTCGAATCTAGAATCAGATGGGTTGTCGGGTCGGTAAATCACCGGACTCAAAACCGGGTTCCTTGCAATTTGCCATCCAGCAGTGCCTGAAGCGGCTCCGTTGACGATCAAGACGTTACCGTTTGGTAGAATCACCATGTCACCCATTGTTCGAGATAGTGGCATGGTCTCCATTTTCCATTGTGGATTCGGGTCCGTGATTGTAATCCGACCACAAGTATTTAACGCACCAACAAAATCACCTTTTGTTGCTCTAAGGTATGACCCTTTTGGTGCTCCACCGCACACCAAAACCTCAGCTTGAACCATTTGTGATTGCAAGTTCTTTAAGGGAATAAGGACGGCAGAACCAGTACTTGGATAATTTCTCGGATCACCACCGGGTATTTGTGGATATGTTTTCACTATCGTGTTTGTTGTGTAATCGAGCAATATAGCTCGATCGTTGGTGAAAATGAATAGATTTCCATCCACATTGAGAAAAACAAAGGGGTATAAATTGTTTTCCTCTCTAGGAACATTGGTTTGTTGAAGGAAAGGTAGATTAAATACGTTGTTGGTTGAAGGAGTCTTGGGATGAAACTCGTAGTTAAAAGCATCACGGCCTCCTATTATAATTTGTCTTCCATCTGGAAGAATATGATTGGTGGAATACCATCGACTTTGAATTAAGCCATTACCCATTTCTTGCCAGTCACAAGTGCTACACGGTTTGAAAGTTCTAACCATAAGTTTACCGTCGTTGAATCCACCAGTTTGGACCAAGGAACCATCGGAGGTGGCAGAGCCCGAGGAGCACCACACGTCGGTCTGGACCATGAGAGGTCGTATTGAATTAGTGGAGACGTCGTATTCTACAGAGTGGGCAGTGCAATCGACTTTCAAGGCGAGTTCCTTAGGATTGTTACGACAATTGCCATTAGGCAGGGAGATGTTGGATGCACCAAAGTCAGTGCGGTCGTACATGATGACTCTATCGTTGTTGAGGAGTTGCATGTGCATGGCGGAAATGCCGATGTTGGACATAAGTAGGTCCCATTTGCCATCTGCAGCATAAGCCAAGTTCAAGTCATGACATGATAGTAGGAAAAGCAGAGGCAGCTGCCAAAGAATGAGGTTGAAAACAGAACTAGTTGTTTTAGTCATCCTGAGTTGTATATGAATTTTAGAGGAAAAGAGGAAGTGAGTTTTGATGAGTATAGGAGGAAATCAAAGTGTGTTATGACAATGTGAGAGGGGGATGTCCTTTATATATTGTCATGGGACATGCATGGGTTAGTATCTTGTATTAATTATTAGAAATAATATTAATGATATTATGAGGATCAAAAGAATTAGTTTGCAAAAATAATTTTGTCGAGAGAAAAAAATTAGAGAAAGAATATTGAAATGATATTTTTTTATAAGATTTGAGCTTAATTATATTTTGAAGAATTTAGTCAATACCTTCTCTAATGATGAAACAAAATAGAAAGTCAACTCTTGCTATGCTGGCTATTTTATCTCTCCTTGTGGAACTGTTTGATTACACTGCGTCTTGTACTTTGAAGTACTGAGAAGAGTTAATTGTTGGTGCCAATTCTACGGGGCTAGATCAAATTTGAATAAGTTATAATTAATTAAGATTTAATTTAATTTGAATTTGCTTAAATGTAAATAGGTTATAAAATATGTCAAGATTGGATATTTTCACTAAGTTTTATTTATTTTATTTGTTCTTTTATAATATTTAGTATCTAATAAAATTAGATGTTTCTTTATTATGGCTAATATAACATATTAAATATTTTTAAAAAGAAATTTTTAAAAATATTTTAGCAAGATCTCTCGAGTGAATTTGGATAACATATCAGCCCGATTTTTAATGGGCGTTAAAATGGCCGGTTAGATTGAAATGAGTTAAGCTAATAAATGAGGGCGGAGTGGGGTTAAATTTAAACAAGTGAGAGGGTTGGTTTTGGTTTTGCCACATCCTGATTCAGCTTATCGAGAATATAACTTTATAATATAGAAGATTATATGGAAGTCACAAACTAGGGTAGAAGATTAGTATGTAGTAAAACATTGTATCATTTCAATTTCATACTAGTAATTGTAGTATTACTCTTCTTTTCCTTCGATTTATGTTACTATTTATTATTTTTTATATTTCAATTATCATATTATTTCATTGTAATTACTCATGTATTTCAATTATCATATTATAGTAAAATATTGTATCGTTTCAATTCCATACTAGTAATAATATCAGGTCAATTGATGCATGCAGGGAATGTATACTTCAGGTACTTTTAATTTGGTCCGATATTTAACATCCCAAAAATTAAAGAAATAATAGGGTAGTAATAATTATAGTTTAGTTTAATAGTTTATAACTTAATTAATTCAATTTCCCCATTTGTCAAAGATCTCTCTTGTTTGTTCGTTGTTTAGAAATCAAATATAATTGTTAATTAATTAACTTCTTAATTTGCATTCATTCCTTTTGGAATATTTAGCATTATTTATAATTATGAGATTACGATACATAGTATTTTCATCAATATATGCTGATCCCGGTGGTTAGTCATGGCTACTTAGTGCACAATTACATAATTAACTAATTGTATATATGTTCAATTATTTCTGCATTATTTCATCACAATTAGTATGAATATTAAAATGTTTAAGTAATATACTTCAATATGAGAGTGGATAATTTTGAAAAAATTAAATAAAAAATTCTAGCAAGTCAACTCCTTATCCCTTCTTGGACCAAATAGCAACATACTCCTTCCTTTCAGTTTTACTTGTCACTATTTCACTTATCAAAGTCAAATTATATGAATTTTAACCAATATTTTAAAATGCATTTTCTCGTCATATTAATATGAGAATAATTGCATTTTTCGTATAGTTTTCAACCATCAAAATTTTAGATATTAAATATTAAATTTAACTATTTCAATTTAGCTTTAAGGTTTAATCAAATTAAGCTCGAAAACCAAAATAATAACAAATAAAAATGAACAAAGGGAGTATATCATTTTCTTATTTCTTTCTTCTTTCTTATCTTTAATTAGCATTTTCAATTTTTCATCATCTTGGCTTTGATCAGGACAGGCAATAATTATTTCAATCTAAATTTTGTATATATAATTTTAAAAAAATTAATTCTCTTAGAATACAATAATTTAAAAGGGTTTAAATTTTGAACGCAATATATTTTAAATTTTGAATTTACCTTTGATTTTGATCCACAAAATAGATTCAGATAAATGACGAATAACCTTAGAAATTATTATGGTAAAGAGTTGGATTTTATCGATAGGATATCGCTATATATGTGAGAATTTATCTTTTGCAAGAGAATCTAATATTTACTTATTATGATCATGCACTAGATTTATCCTAGAAGTTAAGATTTAGGTAGGATGCATTAATTTTTGCCTAAAATTTAATTATGATCCATAATTGTAAACTTATTACAATGTGTTACTTAAAATTGATATTTTATTAATTCACTAATTTTATTTTGTTAATTTAAAGAACATAAGGAACCAATGAGACGGATTAATTGTCAATAACAAATGTTCGTGCTTGCAAAAGCAGCTTAAATATTATGAATTATTATGATCATAAAAATAGGAAGCTTTACGAAGCAGCAACATCATCAACATTATCCCAATGCCTCAAAGACTCTCGCCCATTGCGAGTTAAGTGGGGGGTCGGATATACACAGTCTGACCCCTATGTTTAAAAACATAGCGCGACTCTTTCCGGATGACCCATGATGAGCGTCGAAAGTTGCATTGACTAACTATTACTTCACAATTGAAAGAAGCGCAAACAATTTAAAGAGATATTTTGCTTTACTCCATCATACCCCAGAGCCAAAAAATAGTGAATCTTTGGTTCTATCCGAGGTTGATGGAAAGAGGAAGCATTCCGAAGCATTAGGGATAATTGTGTACTTAATTAATTCCTAAAGATCAATCAGCAGATGATTTTGGTATAATTAACTAACTTAACTAATGCATGCATGTTTTAAGTACTCTTCTAATCATTGGCTTAGCCTTAAAAATGTATGTGTATATATGAAAAAAAAATCAAATCTCTTTATTTAGTAATTTAAAGATTTATTTCATTTAAAAAAGCAAGAAGTCAAACATGACATTTCCTTTCAAATTGAATAAGGCTTTGTTTGACTTTTGCTATAAATTATAAGGAAGAATTAAGTTAAAATATGCAAAGTTTAATAATTGATGGAGAAACGTGTGCGTGGGCGTTATGTAGTTTTTAGAATGAGATTTATCCAAAAACACTACCTTATTAGGTGAGAAATTGCACATTAACGTATACTTTCTCGTTAATTTTTATTTATTCAGTTTGAACTTTGTACGCAGAAATAATAATTAACATGATTATCTGTATTTTACCATATTCATATTTTAAACTATTAACTTATTAATATTTAGTTTTAGATATTGAGAAATAATCGGGAAAATAAGTGATTAATAATGAGGGTAGAACATGAAAAACATGTTTTCTCTTGATATGCCAAAAGTGATTAGTAAAAGTGATAACTATAAGAAAACATTAAATTATCAACATAATTTATCAGTAATTTCCAACTAATTCGTCGCTAAAACACTCCTAGCTACTTAAATTTCCTATATCTATTGTCAATCCGTAGCTAAATGGGATTAGCATGAGATTTTTGTTGTTTAACTACGAAATTTTGTCTGTTGCTAATTACTTGTTTTTTAGTAGTGCCCAATGTAATTCAATAGGTGCAGTCTAGGAAAGGTAGAATATACTGTGCGATGACTCTTATAATTAAAAAGGATAAAATATAATACGGTCTAGGAAAGATAGAATATTACCCTGCATGTTAAAAATTGATATAAAATAGAAACTATAACTTATCTTCTATTTGAAACTAAAAACGAAATACAAAAAAAATTATCTTCTATTTAGTACAAGGAACAAACTGAAAACATTTAGCGGAGTCAACGTTAAAACGGAATTTATGCTTGAGAATATACAGACAAATCAATTATGAACGATAAATGAACTTGGACATTTGAATATGGAAGTTGATTTATGTACCATTATACTAAAAGCTATACGGAATATATATAATCTTTTTTAAAAAAAAAATAATTGCAAAAATATTCTCTAGTACCTGCAGCTAGCCAAGCAATATTTTTTTTTTTAAAAAAAGTAAAATACTAAAATTGATCTCATTTGGTCCAAGTTTTATTCGATTCATGCTAATGAATTATTAGAGAAAATAGATTGAAATATTTGCTTTCAGAATTAATACATTCCATGGGAAATCAAAATGATAATATTAAATAATAAAAACAAATAAGTTACAGATATTTGACAAATCCACTTTAATAAATTTTAAGTAATGTGTTTTTTTTCTTCTGTATTTCTATTATTATTATTATTATTTGGCAAAGTAATATTCGACCAGGTAAAAAGTGAAGTATACAACGTTTAGAACATATTCCTTGCATCAATTGACGTGTAAAAGTTAACACGCACAAAATTTATCTTTTACGCACGTTTTATTATATTCCACATGTTCTTTTTATACTTTTTTTCCTGTAAAGTAATGTTATTCTATTACATAGTTGTAATTAACTTTAATTGTAGTAAAAAGCTGATGTAGTTACAAACATTATTTTTGTAGAACCACGCGTATCAACACCTCAATTCGCATTAGTATAATATTATCTGCTTTGGGTCAAGCCCTCATGAATTTGTTTTTGGGCACCTCCCAAAAGGGCTCATACTAATGAGATTGGATTTAACCTTATAAGTTGGTCATTTGCTTTTTTCACAATCGATGTGGAAGAAGTTTGCATACCCAACAATTTTATCGTCAAATTCATTGAGGATGGGGACATACTTCCTGCCAAAAAAAGAACATGGCAAAGATTTAATGATACGAGAAACTACGCTTGAAAATATGTAGTTTTTTTTTTTACTGACAATTTTAAGCAATTAATGTTGATTGTTAAAAATCATTTAATGATTTAAGAATAATGTGTAATAATTGGGCTTCAATTTACTTTTTCTTTTTTGCTAATAAAATGTGAAATATTACCGTACCAAAGTAAATATTTACAATCTAAAGAGCCTCTAGTGATCTCGGCCACATGATCATTAAATCTCAACAAAGACAAACAAAAGAAACATAAACACTGATCTAATTGTATAGTCTTGAGATCAAATTCTGATATCTTTGAGCTTTTTTCGTGCATTTCAGCAAGGCAACCCTTAGACCTACAGACTTTACTTATTACTAGTAATATTTTGTATAACTATGTATGTACCACATGTCGTACAGTAAAGCTTTATCTGCAATGCTTTAACTTCTCCATTTCTATGGGATAACGGAGAGATAACAGAGACATTGTATATTGTTCTATGTGACAGAGGGGGGCGGTCACATAAAAGGACAAGTTTTTGAAAATGGGGTTGAGGCATATGTTGGCAAAATTTTATATTAGAATGGAGAATATATATATATATATGTGCGCGATACATATCTCAGATAATAGCTTAGATCAAGAAATAAATTTGTTGAGTTTATTGAGTCAAAATGAATAAACAATGTAACAAGGATTTGGATTGATAAATAAAATATAAAATAAAGGAAATCAGACAAGTTGCTTATTTACGTTTCTTTTTAAGACATATGATGATCAACTCGACCTTTACAATAGAAAGTTATGCAGTTAAATGATGCTCTTAGAGTCAAAGCCCATAATGTAATGAACCAGAATTTAATTAAGTATTTACTAATGTTTATTTTGCATTAGAGAATTAGCTTACCAATATTATTCCTTTCTTCCCCTAATCAACAAACTATAGCACCGGCATGCAACAATTATTAATTAGGCAAATCCTTAATTAGTACGTACTTGCTTTATGCAGAAATTATAATATGTAGCTAACAATTTCTATTAAGAAAAAACACCACCCTAATACTAGTACTAGTATATAAATAACACATCCCCATTTTGATTAACCATTAATAGAAAGCCTCTACACGCAACCAAATAAAAGGGAAAAAATAATACATATTCACATCTCATGGCGATTAGAAGAACAGTTTTTCTTTGTTTCATTCTGCCTCTGCTTCTACTACAACCATGTCACCGGAACTTGGCTTACGCCGCCGGTGGCAAGTGGGACCTACTCATGTCCAGCATTGGCATTTCCGCCATGCACATGCAACTCCTCAAAGACGATAGAGTCATCATGTATGACCGTACTGACTTTGGCGTGTCCAATATCTCCTTACCTAATGGCAGATGTCGCAACAACAATAATGACCTTGCCTTGAAGGTCGATTGCACTGCCCACTCTGTAGAATATGACGTGTCCACTAATTCAATACGGCCCCTCATGATCCAGACCAACGTGTGGTGCTCCTCTGGCTCTGCCACGTCAGACGGTTCGTTGGTCCAGACGGGTGGATTCAACGACGGTAAACTCGTTGTAAGAGTTTACAAACCGTGCATTACTGGGAAAAGGAGCACTTGTGACTGGCAGGAAATGGGAAATGGCTTAATTCAAAGTCGATGGTATTCCACCAATCATATTCTTCCAGATGGAAGACAAATTATAATAGGAGGCCGTGATGCTTTTAACTACGAGTTTCATCCCAAGACTCCTTCAACCAACAACGTATTTAGTCTACCTTTCCTTCAACAAACTAATGTTCCTAGAGAGGAAAACAATTTATACCCCTTTGTTTTTCTCAACGTGGATGGTAATTTATTCATTTTCGCGAATGATCGAGCTATACTATTCGATTACACAACAAGCACCATAGTGAAAACGTACCCACAAATACCAGGTGGTGATCCGAGAAATTATCCAAGCACGGGTTCTGCAGTTCTTCTTCCTTTGAAGAACTTGGAGGCACAAACGATCCAAGCTGAGGTTTTGGTGTGTGGTGGAGCACCAAAAGGCTCATACCTCAAAGCAACAACAGGAGATTTTGTCGATGCGTTAAATACTTGCGGGCGGATTACAATTACGGACCCGAATCCACAATGGACCATGGAGACCATGCCACTACCTCGAACGATGGGTGATATGGTAATTTTATCAAACGGAAACGTCTTGATCGTCAATGGAGCCTCGACCGGTACTGCTGGATGGGGAATCGCTAGGAATCCTGTTTTTAGTCCGGTGATTTACCGACCCGATAACCTACTTGGTTCTAGATTCGAGGTACAAAACCCGACTACTATACCTAGAATGTACCATTCAACCGCAGTTTTACTCCGAGATGGTCGGGTTCTCGTTGGTGGTAGCAACCCAAACGAGCTTTACAACTTCACTGGAGTTCTTTTTCCGACAGAGTTAAGCTTGGAGGCATTCTCACCGTCCTATTTAGATTTGGAATTCGCTAATCTGCGACCACGAATCCTTTCTCCCATTTCCCGCCATAAATTCAAATACGAGCAACGGGTAAATGTTCAATTTTCTATCTCCGGTTTACTAAACAAAAATTCGATCAAAGTGACTATGATTGCACCTGGCTTTAATACACATTCAAATACTATGAATCAGAGAATGTTGGTTCTTTCAAATGGAGTTGTGAAACAGATTGGAAAATCTTTGTACCAAGTGAGTTGTTTATTTCCAAAATCTGGTAAATTAGCACCACCTGGCTACTATATTTTATTTGTGGTTCATCAAGACATACCAAGTGAGGGAATTTGGGTCAGGATTTTTTAATTTTATATGGTTCATTTAATTTCAGGATTTTCTTTTTCTTATTACAAATTAAAGTGTATGTAAAGATCTGTTTCAATTTGATCTTTACAAGTTTTTGAGTATAATAAGATCATACAGAAGTCTTTGTAATTTCTTGATTTTGGAAACGTTGTTGTAATAAAAAATTTGGATTCTTTTGTATTGGATATATATATAGATTTCAAGTGTTTCTTAATTAATTGTATTCCATTGGGTCTTTATTTTTAATGTTTTATTTTTAATGTTTAGAGGAAAAAGATGTGATGTACTTGATGGAGGGGGGATGGATGATAGTGGGTCAAACAGAATTGACATATTTCTAGGTTGATCGACAAGCTTGATTAGGTGCAGTTGTCGATTCAATATTGATAAAAGGAGTAAAATCTTTATTTTACGATTTAAAATAACTTAAGCGATCTCACAACAGAATAAGAGAGGAAAATAAAAAAAACTGTTTGACATATCTCAGGTTCATATAATATACACATTTTTTAAAGTTGATGTATTATAGTCGGAATAATAAATCTATGTTGGGAGTGTTATTTCAAAATGAGTCTAAAATACGCTATTCAAATTTAGGCCGAACTTCAATACCCAGTGGAAAACGAAAGTACTTTTTATGTGTTGCATATGCAGAAAAGCCAACAAATGGCTGCTTTTCATCTTTCGGTACGATTCGAAGACATACTGGAAAGAAGAAAAAGGATCCATAGCATAGATATTATTTGCCAAAATTATTTCAGTGTAAAGCATATGTTTCCTTATTTTAAATGGATAAATATCGCTTTTTCTCCCTTGAATAATAGGTAAATTCTTATTTTGATCTTTGTGATATATACGCATAATTTTAATATATTTAACCTTCAATTAATTATTATCGTGTTGGAATCCCTTTATGTAAGAAACATGTCATAGGAGTAATGTTTTAACTATTTTTGAAGGATTAAGTTATCGATGCTCCTTACGGTATTCGCATATTTGATGTAGAATTAACTAAGACATTATTTTTGGCATATTTTCAAAAAATTAATTAAAAAAACTATGCTTTTAGTTATTGCTATGTCAATTAAAAATTAAAACAACGCAAGCTTTTCCGAAAAAAGTTAATATTCTTTCACGCATCCAACAAAAGTGAGAAATACGATTTTTTTTTGCCACATCAGCATTTTATGTTTGATATATACACTTATTGAAGATACGTATTAATCTGAATTGAAATATTTAAGTGAAATATGTCTAATAATTTTAAAGTGTTGTCGATGATTTAAGTTCATCCTCATATAAAATAATAATACACATAAATAATTAAACCGTGGAACAATTATAATTTTGATTAATTGTGAAAATTAGGAGCACAATTAAAAGTGCACATTTCAATTAACTAGAGATTTAAGTAAACTTAGTCAAAAAATTAAAAAGATAGTCATAATTATAAAATCAATTATCGAAGACTTTTTATAGACAATATATTCACCGTAATTTTACAAGTGAAAGAAATTTGATAACTATAGATTCCTATTTTTATATGAGGACTCTATGACAAAAGAAATCCCTAATTTATCAACCTCCCATATTTGTGACTTGTGAGATAATAAAAGGCAGAATAGCTAAATAAACAAATTATTATTATTATTATTATTATTATTATTATTATTATATCTGAAATAATTCATTTTGTTCTGTGTTCATGCATGTCAAAATGTCAACATAAGAAAAGAATAAAAGAAAAAGGGTTGTAAAAAATGACAAGAAAAAAAAACGTGCATGCATGCAAGAGCTCATTATTATGACATTTCAAGGTATAATTGTGCACTTAATTAATTAGTAAAGGAAAAATCGATGAATTAATCAGGGGATTTGGTATATAACTTAATTAACTAATACTACCTGTATATGTCCTGGCAATATGAAACTATACAATGATTAAAGCTTATAATTGGATTAGCCTGAAATGTATGTGGATATATGGACAAAACATCAAATCTTCTTATGTATTAATTTAATGATTTGATTTATTAAATATGTCAAGAAGTCAAACATGAAATTCCCTTTTCAATATAAAACTTTAATAAGGCTAAATTAAAAAAAAAATTGCATATATAATTGTTGGAGAAACGAGTGAATTGTCCATGGTGAAGAATTATTTTCTCTGAATAAGATTTCAATTATTATAAGTATATACTTAACACACAATTAGTAAATGTGTATGTAAGTTAAGAAGAGTGACCTAGCTAGAAATTTAAATCGTCAAGAAGCTATAATTAGTGGTGTCATAGTTGAATTAAAGAGAACGAATAAATTAACTAAGGACAAATTAAAGCACAGTGCTTCATGATTTTTTACTTTCAACAACTCTACTAAAAACACGTGAATATTAGATTCATCAATTACAGACAAATTTAACGATTCGATTGTTGACAATTTTTTTTCTAAATTCCTATTTAAAATTCATGAAAATTTCGAAGGGGGGATAAACTTGCTTCGCTCTCAACATGTAAGGTCAAAAAATACATGCATTTGTTTTTCTAATTTTAACTTTCAAATTCTTCTATAGACAATTTTATTACCTTAATTGCTTAAAAACGACAATTATTGGAAATGTTTGTTCCAACCATAAAAAATGATTGGAGGGTCCTCAATTAATTAATCTTCCAAGATGGTTCCTTAATTAACACTAATTATTGCTAATCTGGTTGTCAAATTAATAATCGGAAGTACGATAATGTATGTACCGTAAGATGGGAACAAACTAAAAACAATTAGCGTAAACAAAGGTAAAATGAATTTGGCAATAAAATGAAAAGATATAGGGAATACAATGTTTTTAATATAATGGAGAAAATATTCTCTACACGTGCAGAATTTCTTTTTATAAGTAATTAATGAACTATAGAGTTTATAAAAATCTTTCATAACCCACTTGTTACGATTTTATAGGTTATCGTAATCTAACTCGATGACACACTTATATAGGTTGGTTTAGTCTAACTCGATGACACATTTATATAGGTTGGCCTAATCTAACTCGGTGACATGCTTATAAAGTTTTTGACTTGAAATGTCTTGTAAAGTGTCTTCTTGCTGGTGATCAGTCGATGAACTCATTTTGGATTCCTAACTCGTCTCATTCTGATCGCCTTTGACAAAAAAATTTTCTAACAAAAACTGCAATAACAACTAATTAATTAAATTGATGAATTTATATTTCATCTTAAAGCTGATTTGCAGTCTCGATCGATAACTAATAAGATGATTTAGAAATATTATGCATCATGATACAAAACATTTTATTCAACCACAATTTATAGTCAAGTAATCATAAGTTACAAAATATTACTTAGAACTATTTATATATTTCTTCAGCAAGTACAAGAAGAATTACTCTTTCGTTTGAATAAGAATAATCTCCTTTCTTTTTGATCTGTTAAAAAAAGAACGATTCAATTTTTTTTTGATAAAATTTTAATTTTAACTTTTCATGTGACATATTTAAGATCACAAGTTTAAAGTGTATTTTGGTATATTTAATATAACTTTAATTTATGATCACAAAATAGAAAAATTCTCTTTATTTTTTTAAATTTTGTATCAAGTCAAAATAAAGAGGAGAAGAGTACTAAATATACCATGTAAATTCTCACCAAACAATAGCATACGGTGTAATTGACCAATAACATCTTAAATATTCCTCCAAAAGTCAATTTTGCATTAAGAACTATTGTCTTACCAATATTATTCTTTCCAACCTCCCCACCCCCGCACGCAAGAGACTCCTCCTTTACTAGTATATAAAGGACATTCCCGTAGCCTCTTAATCACAACAACACAAACACAACAAAGTTCTCTTCCTCCCCTTTGCATTTTTGCTCTATAACCAAACAAAGAAAACAAAAAACATAGCAAATGGCCACTAAAACAAGTCTTGTTTTCAACATTATTCTTTGGCAGCTGCCTCTGCTTTTCCTACTATCATGCCATGACTTGAACTTGGCTTATGCTGCCGGTGGCAAATGGGAACTACTTATGTCCAACATCGGCATTTCCGCCATGCACATGCAACTCCTCAACAACGATAGAGTCATCATGTACGATCGTACTGACTTTGGCGCATCCAACATCTCCCTGCCTAATGGCAAATGTCGTAACAATCCTAAGGAC
>JAOTQR010000079.1:25577211-25597056 GCA_025774065.1 Solanum ossicruentum
TTTAATCTACCTTTCCTTCAACAAACCAATGTTCCTAGAGAGGAAAACAATTTATACCCCTTTGTTTTTCTCAATGTTGATGGAAATGTATTCATTTTCACCAATGATCAAGCTATATTGCTCGATTACACAACAAACACGATAGTGACAACATACCCACAAATACCAGGTGGTGACCCAAGAAATTATCCAAGTACTGGTTCTGCCGTTCTTCTTCCCTTAAAGAACTTACGATCACAAACAGTTCAAGCTGAGGTTTTGGTATGTGGTGGAGCACCAAAAGGGTCATACCTTAGAGCAACAAAAGGTGATTTTGTCGGTGCATTAAATACTTGTGGTCGGATTACCATTACCGACCCAAATCCACAATGGACCATGGAGACCATGCCACTATCTCGAACAATGGGTGACATGGTAATTCTACCAAATGGTGATGTCTTGATCGTCAACGGAGCCGCATCCGGCACTGCTGGATGGCAAATTGCAAGGAACCCAGTTTTGAGTCCAGTGATTTACCGACCCGATAACCCATCTGGTTCCAGATTTGAGGTACAAAACCCAAGTACGATACCCAGAATGTACCACTCAACAGCAGTTCTACTTCGTGATGGTCGAGTTCTTGTTGGTGGTAGTAATCCAAATGAGTTATACAATTTCACCGGAGTACTTTTTCCAACAGAATTAAGTTTAGAGGCATTCTCACCATCCTACCTGGATGCGGAAAATGCTAATCTGCGACCGCAAATCATATCTCCTACTTCACATCTTAAATTCTTGTACGGACAACGTGTTGACATCCAATTTAGTTCATCAGGATTACTAAATCGAGATATGATCAAAGTGACTATGGTTGCACCGGGCTTTAATACACATTCAAATACGATGAATCAAAGAATGTTGGTACTTCCAAGAGGACTTGTCAGACAAGTGGGACAATTTGTGTATGAAGTGAGTTGTGTGTTCCCAAATTCAGGGAAATTAGCACCACCTGGTTACTATCTTCTATTTGTGGTTCATCAAGATATACCAAGTGAGGCAATTTGGGTCAGGATTAACTAAACCACATGCATTTAATTCCATTTACAATTTTTTTTAAAAGAAATTTCTTTTACTTCCTACTAAAGTGTATGGGAAGACTTCCATGTTTTTGATATATTTGTAATAATGTCATAAGGGAGATATTGTTTCTTGGTTTTGGAAAAGTTAATGTTGTAATTAATTGTTTTTTGATACATTTACCCATTTTAAGATCACTTAATTAAAAAATCTTCTTATGACTAATCAAAATAGAAAAAATAAATTGAATGGAGAGAGTATTATTTTTTTACATACTTAATTGACCTGTCAACAATCATGCTGAAAATTAAGAATGGATTGGGCTATTGATAAAGTTGGATGGACTGGGCTGTTGAATTCCATCGCTATAATTGGGCTGGGCTGAATAACCCATCCAGCTAATGGACAACAATTGAATTGTAAGAAAGAAGAAGAAATTTCGCATATAACCACTTAAAATATCTTAATTATATTTTATAACTATAGCTTAGATAATTATATTTGATAACTATAGTTGTAGTAACATAAGTTTAATTCGCCTAATATTTGTATAATCGCTAGATAATTCATTGTTTTGGTATAGTGTTTGTATATTTCATTATACAAAGTTGTGTATAATTCGATATATAATTCACAGTTTTTGAATATTTCGCTATATAATTTGATTCGCACAGAACTTTTGTATAATCGCGCATAACGTTTGTATAAATCACGCAACTTATAAATAAACTCAAATTATAATTACAACTACTTATTTGCCGCGAGCCGTAATTAATTGAAACCATAACTATGTTAGTTAATTAACTAGTGCATATTTGTTTATCTGCGTATTTTTCCTAACAAGATTTAGAAACTTGTATCCAAAGAAGAGTTGCTAGGGTTACAACTAGGAGTACTGGCAAATGAACAGATTCAGCTGAATTTGAGTTGTTAAAATAAATTGAGTTAATATAATTGAATTACTCCTTCCATCCAACTTTCCAGTAAAATGATTCAACTGACCCCTTAACTTCCTTTCCTTTGTCAACATAAATGTCACCTGTCCAGTAAGATTAATGTAAGGACAATGCGTGCTGCACATTACTATTTGTTTCAAACAACATATATATATTATTACAAAGATTACAATATCTTTAAACAATAATTAATTATAGTTAATTAATTGCATCGTCTCCAACTTGATTAGTATATAAAGGACATCTCGACCTAAATTTATATACCTTACATAGAGGCAACAATGACACCTAGAATAAAAGTTTTTCCTTTCTTGATTCTAATCGGACAACTTCTTCTTCTACTGCCACGTCACCGACACTCAGCTAACGCCGCCGGTGGCAGGTGGGACCTACTGATGTCCAACATCGGCATTTCCGCCATGCACATGCAACTTCTCAACAACGATAGAGTCGTCATGTACGATCGTACTGACTTTGGCGCATCCAACATCTCCCTGCCTAATGGCAAATGTCGTAACAATCCTAAGGACCTCGCCTTGAAAGTCGATTGCACTGCCCATTCTGTAGAATACGACGTCTCCACTAATTCAATAAGACCTCTCATGGTCCAGACCGACGTGTGGTGCTCCTCCGGATCAGCCACCTCCGATGGTTCGTTGGTTCAGACCGGTGGATTCAACGATGGTGAAAATGTTGTAAGAGTTTTTGAACCGTGTGATGGAAATATAAGTACGTGTGATTGGAAAGAAATTAAAGATGCCTTAATACAAAGTCGATGGTATTCGACCAATCACGTCTTGCCAGATGGCAGACAAATTATTATTGGTGGTCGTGAAGCTTTTAATTATGAATTTTATCCTAAGACACCTTCGACTAATAATGTATTTAATCTTCCATTTCTTCAACAAACTAATGATCTTAGAGAGGAAAACAATCTTTACCCTTTTGTTTTTCTTAATGCGGATGGAAATTTATTTATCTTTGCGAATAATCGAGCGATATTGTTTGATTATACGAGAGATATGATAGTGAAAGTATACCCGCAAATACTCGGTGGTGATCCGAGAAATTATCCAAGTACAGGTTCTGCAGTTCTTCTTCCTTTAAAGAATTTGGAGGCGCAAGAAATTCAAGCTGAAGTTTTGGTTTGTGGTGGAGCAAAAAATGGTTCATTCCTAAGTGCACAAAGAGGTAACTTTTTGGGTGCGTTAAATACTTGTGGTCGAATTACAATTACCGACCCGAATCCACGATGGACTATGGAGACTATGCCACTAGCTCGAATAATGGGTGATATGGTAATTTTACCGAATGGAAATATCTTGATCATCAATGGAGCGTCTGCGGGTACGGCTGGATGGGAGCTCAGTAGGAGCCCCGTTTTGAATCCGGTGATTTATCGTTCTGATAATCCAGTCAATTCAAGATTCGAGGTACAAAATCCAAGTACTATACCAAGAATGTACCATTCAACAGCAGTTTTACTTCGAGATGGTCGAGTTCTAGTTGGTGGTAGTAATCCACACGAGCTTTACAATTTCACAGGAGTTCTTTACCCAACAGAGTTAAGTTTGGAGGCATTTTCACCATCGTACTTGGATTCAGAATCTATGAATTTACGTCCCCAAATTATTTCACCTGCTTCTCGACGTAAAGTCAAGTATGGAGGACGTATCAATATTCGATTTACTGTGCTCGGATCGATAAAAAGTGATTCGGTCATGGTGACCATGGTTGCACCAGGATTTAATACCCATTCATTTACTATGAATCAAAGAATGCTTGCGCTTTCAAGTGGAAACATAACACAAGTTGGAACATCAACTTATAAAATCAATTCAATCTTTCCAAAATCGAGTATTTTAGCACCACCGGGTTACTATATGGTATTTGTGGTTCATCAAGATATACCAAGTGAAGGAATTTGGATCAGGATTCAGTAACAAAGTTGTATCATAGTTGGCATAATAATATTTATTAATTATCATGTGAGCTATGAAAACAAACTTTTACATAAACGAAAGGGTAAGATTGAATGCATAAAATTCGTCATAGTCAAACTCTTTCTCGAATCCCACGAATAGAAAAAACTTAACTAGTGCATCACAATAGGTGCGATGAAAACATTCTTTTTCTTGGGACGTTGTACGCATGATATAATAGGCTGGTGTTGATCCCTCGTTAGTTTACCTCTTTAACTTATTTTATTAATAATAATTGTGTATATTTTTTCTTTTAAAATATGTCAAAACTTTGACTAATTAATTAATAAGGATTATATTATGTTTGTCACAATCTATATGGTGGCATGTAATTTGAAAGAAAAGTGATGCTATTGAATATATATATTCTTCAACGCTCTAAAATTGATGGATGCACGTAAAACCTTTTTTTTTCCTCTCATTTCGTGAAATACTTGTCCTCTATTATTTGCCAACACACGAGAATATTGGAGTCAAAATTTTCACTAAAAAAATTTAAAACATGAAAAAATTATACAGACTAATCAAGAAAGGTCACAAATATTTACTTTATATATAAAAAAATAATTTAAACTAGGTAAATATAATTAGTACAATTATCTATCGAAGATGGTTCAGATGAAACCCCTAGCCTTAGGATGGTTCCGCCTCTATATATATATAGTGTGTGAACCTATTTATTTCGTACGTGTGTATATATTTAACATCATATCTCACTATCTTTGAAAGTTGACATTGTTTATTTGGTATACATCTAATTATTCGTTTATTTGGTGTATATCTAAATTATTATTGATCCTAATTACTTCTTAAATATATTATTGTTTATTCTATGTGCAACTAAATTCTTTTTACGTTTATATTTTGTTTAAAATTCTATGACCAATTCTTTCCATTTACTCTCTTTTTTTTTTCCCTTAACAGAACAGTTGTCAATTTCCTTTACTGTTATAGCTGTACTTTACGTCAATAATTATATCGAAAATAAATTAGTAAACTCAAACTGAACATTCCATTGAACAATTAAGCAATGCCTTCATCCACAATTGATTAAAGAATAATTCAAAAAAGAAGCTTTGAGCTCGGAGGAAACTTATATAATTTTCCCAGGTCTCATTTTATAGAATTATATTAAACAAAATTTGCATTCTACAATTCAAAGTTGCTGTTTCTGTTTATTAATTTTATTTATGTAGTGATATGAAATGGTCCCTCTTGATCAACTAATATTAGTGAACAATATATTCTGTAGGTAGGTTGACGAATTATGGAGAAAAGCAGCTAGTTGTATTTTTTACTTGCTTCGAATCATAAGCAAAGTGAAGGACGAGGTTCAAACGAGAAAAAAATTATGGGATCATGATATGACAAGATACTTTATATCGAAAATTACATCACGTATTACTAGTGGCATAAATCACCGATTTTCCTATGCTGATTACTTATATTCTCCTTATTCCAATAGAAATTTGTACAAATCAATGATGTAGCAGAAATATTCAAGTACATACTATAGTACTATCTTTGTCTTCTCATTCTGCTGGTCACAAAAATGTTCATGAATGAAACTTCCTTTCTGCCAGCATTTGTTGATACATATTACATCAACACAGTTTCAAGGGCACAAAGAGACAGAGCATAAAACGATGACGAAAAAATGGAGCATAGCACAAAGATAACACTAGCAATGCATCACAAGAGGAAAAATTAGCGTGTGAAGGAATGAACCAACGAAATCAGTTCAATTCCACCACCACAAGTAGCCAAATGTGGTAAAGGATCTCAATGAAACCACCACCATATCAACACAGTGGATTAAATCAGATCATATCAAAAGAACCATAACGAGAACATTATCAGAATCAGCAATTCATATTAAGTCACCAAACCCGGTGTACTAGCATTTTCAGAACACAATAAGGTCCTTGAGACAACCATTCCCAGATCTACGTCCAGGCACAAACAAAAGATACTAGTTCGGTACCTAAAGTCTAAAACATAAACAAGCAACCAAACAGAGATTGATCATTAATCAACATGGTGATCAGCTTAAGCTCGTTCTCCACGAATCCGCCTAGCAAGCTGAATATCCTTGGGCATTATGGTGACTCTCTTAGCATGGATGGCACACAAGTTGGTATCCTCAAAGAGACCAACTAAATATGCTTCAGCAGCTTCTTGGAGTGCAAGCACGGCATGACTTTGAAACCTCAGATCTGTCTGTTTTACAAACAAAGATAGAAAAAAAGTGTTACTATCATCCAAACCAACTATTTTTTCAAGCACACAAAAACAAACACCCTTCGTTACATCTTCTGTAAGAGTGTTTCACTTGGCACCGATTAATCTATAATGAAATAGAATAATAAAGCAGCATGAATAGAATAATAAAGCAGCATGAAAAGAGAGTTAACATCATATAAAAGTTAAAAGTGTGAATATTTGAAAGTTGGGTAGACAAATAATGGTATCCGACAATGCTTACTGAGTAGAATGGTGTCAGACAGTTCCGAAACACCCCAAATAGAAACAATGAAAAATGAATTAGAATAAAGGAAGTAATTAAATGATACCCTAATCATTACAAGGTTCTGCAGTTACCATTAAGTACTGTAGCACGAGTAAAATGATGTCGAGCATTATGAAACATCCCAAAATATACAATGTCATATAAGTTGGTGTCGAAGGAGCAACTACATTATATTCTAATCATCAAAACTTCTATATTTACCTTAAAATCCTGTGCAATTTCACGGACAAGCCTTTGGAATGGTAACTTCCGAATGAGAAGCTCAGTACTCTTTTGATATTTTCGGATTTCACTATAAGCATACATAGTAATAAATCGCTGAATCAGATTAAGCCAAAACATGATTGTTAAAAAAAAAAAACAATGTCAAAGCAAGGTAGATTGAAAAAAGTACCGGAGAGCGACAGTTCCAGGTCGGTAACGATGGGGCTTCTTCACTCCTCCTGTGGTAGGGGCCGACTTCCTCGCAGCCTACCAAATTGGAAAAAGGAACCCTAATCAGCATAACTATAACAGAAAATTCCTCTAAAGTTTCAAAATTTAACACATAAAGTTTATAACTTCGCTAAGCTTAAGCCAACTTTTCATCTAAAAGGTCGTGTATTTAGCCCGTTAGCATGGTTTAAATCAGTTAGAAAGAAATAGTAAATAATCAAATTAAAAATCAATACCATACATCTTCTATATTTTTTTGGTTTCCCACCCAGGTTAGCATTGGCGTCCAAGAATGTAAAGCACTATCTAATAGCTTGTTTGTGATTTAAGTTTAAATACAAATTTTTATTTTGATTGTTACTTAAATTTTATTGTATCATTCGAAAAGTCCCATTTTGTGTAACAATAGATTTGGTATGATCGCGTGTTACAGTATTTCTGTTTCTCATTATCACCATTACTTACGGTATAATAACATTATTTTAGCATTTACCCTAGCTTTTTATAGTAGTTTTACAACAAAATACAATACATTGTAAAACAAACGTGATAACCATCCTAATTAACAGAGGCAACTTAATTAGGGTTCGAACACGAGGCAATAGGACACATCCGAAGCTTACGGAAAAGGAAGTTGAAAACCCAATCAGAAATTACAGGGAAAAAAAAAAGAGAACAGCTTTTCTATGAAGCAAAAAAAGAACCGACCTTTGTAGCAAGTTGCTTCCTTGGAGCCTTTCCACCGGTAGATTTACGGGCTGTCTGCTTAGTACGAGCCATTTCTTCACGATCTGGAAAAAAAAACGATAAAGCAATCGGAAAATCTACGAAAAAAACACTCTAACAAAGAAAATCCCCCCATCACTAGAATCAAAAATCCAAACAGAAGAACAAAAATTGACGAAAGAAGAGAATCATTTACCTGAGAACGTTGCAGAGAGAATTTGAAACTTGAAACCGAAATAAAGGTATAAAGAAAGGGAAATAAGGTTTATATATATACTAGGGCTCGGGTTTTATGGGCCGGGTTTTAAAAGATCCGTGTTAATATAGGCCCATGATCAATTTTGTGTAAATAAGCTATAACTAATTCCCAAATTCTGGTTTTTACAGTTGAATTATCATCAATGGAGGGGTATGTGTGGGCAATTGCCGCTGGACTCAACGCTGCTCTTGCTGCCTTCTCTGCCAAATTCTTCACTTACCAGGTAATTAACTTTCATTGATTCTAATTTATCTTTAAAAGTTCTTTTTTGTGTGTGTGTTTATTGGAATGAATTTAGTTTAAATTAGGACAAATTGAGGTAGATTCGGGATTTGAAGTTTATGATTTGTTGCAACTAGTTCAAGTTAAATATATTATGACAATGACTAGGTTCATCGTTAAATATTTGTAGATATGAACAAAAAAGCTAATGAGTTCATGTGAATTCGTAGTAAGAGGTGGCTATGGAATGGAGGTGTATGTTGTAGCTGTAGGATCCGAAAATCTAGATTGGGTCCATTTGAGAGATGACAAAATGCCCAAATTGAGATTGAAATGGGATGAATTGAGAGTTTGAGACGGCAATAGACCGGAAAATGTGGAGTATTTTTGTGAAAGATTCTTTGGTTTGGAGGTGATTAATCACTCTTTGCTATCTAAATTGCTAATATCTAGTTTTGGACCCAAATGCTGTCATTATTAATGATGCTTACATCAGGGTAGGTTGTCTGCATTACATTACACCCACCTGGGTGCAAATGGAGTATGATTTATGCACCGGGATGCCCTTTTAAGTGTTCCACAATAATCAATATAGATAGCTGGACATATGAGTTTTCGTCTCTTCGAGACATAGATTATGTAGTACATGCATTGAGGAGCATTAGAAGGATTATCAGTCATCTGTCGGATGCCTTTTCTTTTTTACATTCTTAATTGAGGGAGGAGTGTGGGAGGTTATTTAAATGGAAGTGTAAGGCTATGTTATTTGTTTAAGTCTGCTTACATATGATGTAAATTGTCAACTGCAAACTAAATTGATGCTTCTACTGGAGTCATGCCTCTGGATTCACATGTCATATTTTGAATTGATTCCAAGTATTCGACTTGTGTAGCTATGGATCACTGTCAATTAAGACCCTAGATTGTTTTTGTGGTAAATTTTGGGCTTAAATCTTTGCCGCGTGAATGTCTATAATCTATGTAAATTTGCACAATCATGTCATTAGTACTCATTTCTTGTTTCTGCTTCACTCTATTGTGTTCTTTTTTCCAAAAATTTACAGCTTATCAAATATGGCTGTGTCATATTATTCAATGTCACTATGTGGGGATGCTATGTCAATAGCCTGAAAGCTCTATCATCTTTACAAGCTACTGTGACCAACTTTGCAACCAACTTTTTATCGTCTGGATTAGCTGGTTTTTTGCTTTTTCAGGAGCCACTACCAATCCAGGTAATTTGTGAAATTTGTGCTATTCTGTTTATCGACTACCGTATGATCCTCCAATCCCGCTTCTTGTTAAGTCCTCACCTTTTTATGGAAGTCCCCCTGTTGTTGCAGTGTTACATGTTTGCACCTATCACCATAGGTGGTATTTTTGCCAGATGTAGCTGATTTAATCTTTCTATTATTTCTGTAGTCATAGTACTAGCCATTTTATTTTTGAGCTCATTTTTGTTCACTTCTCTCTGTCTATTTTATGAAGTCCTTCTGCTGTTGCATTCTTACATCTTAGAGTCTATTAATATAGCTGGATAATCTTTTCCATGAATTCTCTAGTTGTAGATTTCATCAACTGGTAAAATAAAAAAGGCTGACTAAAACTCATGCCTCCTCTGAGTAAAGGAAATGTTTCCATGGTTTATAGCCCCTTGAAAGAGAAGAAATCTTTGGAGGAACATAAGACACTGGTGCTACGGACTATGCCACCAAGTCCGTATAACTAAAGAATCATTCATTATGGTGTGGATCTTCGACCAGTCAATAGGGTGTTAATCACCATGCAATACCTTAGATGTGTTTCAACTATTTTTGCATTATCATGACTTCACATTAAAGATTAACCAGTGAACAAAAATTTTCTAAAATTAGTCTGAAGTTGTAATTAAGTCAGCAATGTGTGCCTATATGGTTGCTATGAGTGTAGTTGCCCGACATGATAATGAACAATGTCCCGGCATCTAATGCCTCTACATCAACTAAAACTTAGATAGATCCCCATTATTGTTGATGTTAGATCAACCTGCCATATATAATGAAAATTTTGCCATTTGATCTATTAATAGGTATTGCTTTTTGCAGTGGTTTGCAGGGGCTTCACTTATTGTGCTTGGAGTTATTGTTTTGAGCAAGTCAAGCATAGAGAAGAAAACTCATGCAAGTTAGATAGAGCCTTTCTGGATTGAACTTCCATTTCTGCAAATCAATTTACCAACTGCTTAGCTTTGAAGTTGGTGTGAGCCAAATATCAGATGTAGATTCTAATGGCCTTAACATGAACAACTGTGAAATTTATATCTCAAAATCAGCTAATGTTGCATTATTGTGGCTATGTTGAGACTTGTTCATCTTGTAATATTGCAATATTGGGACTTTGTTCAGTACTTGTTTTGTGGTCAGGCAACTTTTAAATGATCCAATAGGCCTAAGAATTGAAACAGCCTCCTCCCTACCTCTCACAGAGGTACTGCTAAAGTCTGCTTACATACTCTTGCGTGACTTTGGTCCTTATAGATTTTTTCAATATTCATTAAATATGTTATCTAATTTGATCTCAGTTGATATTTATGTCTTTCAATTTTAAGTGTGTGCAAGTAGATATTTAAAACATGTATAGAGTTGAACAATTTAGACATGCATCTTATCGGACTTCCTATTTATTCAATTTTATATTGATTTAAGTATCTATTTATGCATGACATAAATGTCAGTCGTAATCAAGTTATAAAACGTGTTATCTGTTATGTCTATATAAAAAAGACTTATGACTATTACTAGATTTTATGGAATCTATGAAACAAGTAGATCCAAGTAGAAAACAAGAAAAGTCTTGTTAAATCTTGAAAATAGAATATCAATTGCTGCAACAGATAAAAAAAAAGGAATAAATGTAAAAATAGCAATGGACTTCATGTTATAATGAATAAATGTCAAAATAACAATCAAATGTAGTTTTAAAAAATAAAAAAAATAAAAAATAACTGCAAAATGTCACATGTGAGTTCATGTTAATTCGTTTTCTTTTCACAATTACTATTAAATCTAAGAATCAGAATTCATTAAATGCTTATATATGTGGCATAGATCAAAAGGTGCTCCTTTTGAATAAATTTTACAAAGATTAAACTATTCAAAAATACTAACTTCGTCTAATATTATACGAACATCTTTTTATAAATATTTATTTCATATTATATTGACACTTATTAGATTAGAATAGAATTAAATTATTTTTTATTTTATCCTTATTATTAATTAATATATTAATAATTTTTTCTAACTTAATTTAATATACATTGATATAAATAAAAGGTAAAATGGTAAAGTTCATTACTATATTATTAATTTTTAATATAATAATGTAAAATAGAAAGTATTTATTTAAGCAAAATCTTTGAACCTACTCTTTTGTTTGGGACCATTTTTGTCATTTTACTGGTCACAGGTCAATCAAACATTTCACAAAAACTAAAATATCTTTTACTACTTCCTCTGTCCTTTATTCTATTTGAAAATCTAGTAGGTGATTAAGATATTATTACTATTATTAATAGATTGGTGAATTTTATTATTTTGCCCTTCAATCATATTAATGCACAAAAAGAATAAGTTATTTCCTCTGTTCTACTTTAGTTGTCATGATAAAATTTGATAGAATTTTTAAAAAATATTAATTAAAAGTATTATTTGACTAATATATTCCTTATGAATACTTAGAATTTTTTCTATATATGCATCTCTTAATTTTAGAAAATTAATAATAAGGACAAAGTTGGACAAAAATTAATTCTTTTTTGATTATTTAAATTAATAATTATTTTTTATCTACTTGACAATTAAAATAAGACAGAAGAATTAGAAAAATATAATACATAAAACATAGAAATAGCTAGGTAAGTGTCCAAATTATTAGTTGCAACCATAAAATGAGATAAGTTTAATTGTTTCCTATTTCATATTACGTGAATTTGTAAGGTAATACATATTTATTAAGAAAAACATTTAAGGATAATTCAAATCATATTATTCACTGTTGCTCTTTGTTTATTTTCAAGAAATGTAATTTATCTCTTAAAAAATATAAAATTTCAATTATAAAAAAGGAAAAATATTTAAATCAAATATTTATCTTGACTTTTGACCACTTTAATTATTTTGAACTATAAAAGAATTTTAAAAGATTTACTTAATCTGGGATGAAAAGTAATTAATTATAGGAATAAAAAGGGAGAAGTTTAATTGCTCCCCGTTCCACATTAAGTAAATTTATAAAGCAATGTCTAATTATTAAGGAAAATATTTAAGGATAATCTAAATCATATTCTCCATTATTGTTCTTTTATTTATTTTCTAGAAATACAATTTATCTCTTAAAAAAAATATCATTATATAAAAAGAGAAAATATTTAAAAAAATTAAATATTTATCTTGAATTTTGTCCACTTTAATTATTTTGAACAATAAAAAAATTCAAAAATTAACTTAATCTGAAATGAAAAGTAATAATATTTCAATTTTTAGTAAGTAATTAAGTAACATGAGACAATGATTTTTAGCAGTTATCTAATGTAATGTCTTTCATTACCAAAAAAAAAAAGTTTAATTTTAGTATACAATGAAAAAAAAAAAAGCAGAACTTTCCCAAAATTCTCATTTAGCAAAAACAAAAAAAAAAAAGAAATCTTTTCTAACCACTGGCAAGCAGACACATAAAAAAGTTGTCTTTTTCCTGCTTACCAAAACAAATCTCTCTATATATAACTAAGTGGATTGACTACTGTATTTGTCGAGTGCCACACGAAAGTCTTAGCGAAAATTCTAAATTCATGACATGTAACTACTATTGGTAGTAGTAATTGTTTTCCAAAGGGGTAATAAAGAAACTCAAGAAAGAGAGAGGAAGAAAACAAAACGATGCTGGTATGAGTGTTGGTATTGGTGTTGACAGGTAAAAGATAAAAATTAATGAAAAATTTAAAAAAAAAAAAAAAAAAAACAAAGATCACCCCCAAAAAGGAAAACAGGAAAAAGAGTTGATGGGTGATGTCAATGCTGTTCTTTCTTTCAACTACTGCTCTTTCTTCACTGATATTTATCCCTTTCAAGTTAGGGTTTTTGAGTTTTGACCCTCTTGTCTTTCTTGATTTTTGTTTTTGAATTATGTATCAGCTCTGTTATGTAAGCTTCATATGTACTCTTTATTGACTGTATCTTCTTTTTTTTGTTTTTATTCATGGATTTTTTTGGTAAGCTGATGTTTGTTCATGGTTCATTCAGTTGGGGCTGAATGAAATTTTGGATCTTGTAGGCTTTGATGAGTGTTATCAGCTTGTTTATGAGTTGGTTTGAGCTTAATTTTGGGTTATTAATTGTTTTGGTTTGGGGTTAATTGGTTTCTCGGAATCTGGATTTCTGATCCTTTGATTGTTGCTGGAGTTCATTTTCCTGTTTGTATGATTGATCTTCAAAGATTTCATTTTTAAACTATTCATTTCTGGATTTGCTAGTTCTTGGTTATAAAGACTGTTCATTTCTATGCTGAAATACTTGTTGTTGTTTTTGGTTAGAGCTTTCTTTTTCTATGCTTTAGTTTAGATTAAGTGAGGCATTGTGTAATGAAGCACCCATTAGCCTTAAAACCTACTTTCATTTTTTATGCTTTAGTTTAGATTAAGTGAAGGCATTGTCTAATGAAACACTCACTAGCTTTATAACCTTTCAATTTGTAATGATAGAATGTATGTCGTTGAGCCAATACAGTGAGCATTATTTAGCTGAGAACTCTAGTGGCTTCTTTTGGAGTGGGGGTGGGGGTATATGAGCTGCTTTTTAGGTTAAATTGCTTCTTATAATGAAATTTTTCAGCAGACTGTTTGGTGTTGGTGTAAGTATTTTGTTGTTCTGTCTGCATGGTTGAAATCACAGGTGTTTATTGTTGTTGCTGGATGAAAATGTAAGTCCACAGTAAGCTGTAGTCATGGAAGATAACTAATGGCTACTTATTTTGTCTATCTAATTGCAAGTTTTTAGCATGAGGAAGATATGCATTACTCTGTAAATACACCTGTTCCTTAGTTCCAGTCCAGAGGAACACGTTCTAGAAATTGCAATATGTCTGAACTGAAATTTTATGTTTTCGGTGAAGAGACAGCACTCATTTAAGAGTGTACCCTTTGCAAGATTATCATAAACTGTTTTAAAAAAATGGGCAACATGAATCGTTTTGTTTCAATCAATCAAGAACTATGAGTTATGCTGCAATGTTGTTTTGGAAGTGAATATTGCAAAAACTCTCTTTTTTCAATCTGTATCTTATCTTATGATCAGTTATTGTCTTGCCAGTGACACTGACAAGATGAGACAGCTAAGCTTCTTCCTTTTGTTTTTAAATAGATATTATTTCTATACTTATTTATTTGTTTGTTTCCTTTCTCTTTTCGCCATAGGAACTTAGATAGCTTAGGACCAACAATAGTTTTGAACTTGTTCATAATTGAGGATGATATCTTCTTGGCATAATAGAACGAGTTATGTCTTATAATTGAGGATGATATTTGTTCTGCCTTTCAGCAACTCCTATGAATTTAACTTTACACGTTTTATGTCTTGCCACTCAGTTGAAATCTGCTCCTGTGATTGTTTTAGCTTTTCATAAGTCATAACTAATATGCTTTTATTTCCCCTTTTGGGGTGAGAAATTATTATTTTTTATATGAAGTCCGGGTTATTGTAGTATCTGGACATCCACCTGAATAATGGAACAAATATGTGTAATTATACCATCACCAAGGCATTACAAATCTTGTGTTCTGTTCTCATCTATACTTTCTTATGTTTCTTTCAGGATCAACAGAGCTAATGATGAGTGCTTGACTTTAAGGTTCTTTAGGATTCAGCCTTGACTAAGGGAATGGAGATATGAACCGTTGGTAGTTGGTAAGTTTGTCACATGACTTCATTTATTCAATCAAAGCTCTGAATATATGTGTATGCTTCCCGAAAAGAAATGGATTACGTTTGTTAGATGTTTTCCTTTTTTGGCGACTCTTATATTTCGGTTATTTTCTTTTGTTAAGAGCATTTGAAGGTGAAGGCTTTGACTGTTGATTCCTCCTGCTCATGTGTTCTTTAATTATTTGAGAGAGGTTGATTTGCTTTGATATGATTTTCCTTGGGCCGAGGGTCTATTGGAAACAACTTTGTATCTCAAGGTAGGGGTAAGGTCTGTCCCTACTAGTGGGATTACACAGGGCATGTTATTGTATAAGATAGAGAGAAAAGGGGAACCTTTGAGCAATGGTACAGTTGTCTTTGGGTGACCTATAGTTCACAGGTTCAAGCCATGGAAGCAACTATTGATATTTCTATTAGGTTTGATTGTCTATATCACACAGCTTGTGGTGCGGACATTCTCTGGACCCTATGTGAATGCGGATGCTATGTGGACTGGGCTTCCCTAGATAAGATAGAGAGAAAAGGAGAAAGTGAGAGGTTGTGTCGATCATCATTGTTGGTTAGTGAAAGACAACCAAAGCTGTAAACATTTGTAGTGAGCTCTAGAAAAACCGCTGTGGTTGTTGTCAACTTGAAGCTGAAAGAGCTAATAGAAACCTTTTGACTCAAGGGAAACCGGATTTCGGTACCACACCGGGACTCCACTAGTGTAAAATAGAAGAATTAACCTAAATAGCCACCCACCCAATTGATTAATTCATGTATATTCTGTGTATGATCGTGTATACCGCAATGTATACAGGTTAGAAAAAAGTATACGGTGAATCTGCCAGGGTATTTGTGACTAGATCCCTAAAAAGTAGTTGTGTAATTTACTCTGTGCACTTTAATTTGTGTCTCAGGTACAGGGGCATTATCCTTCCATGAAGAAGATGTGACCTATTTGATTATCTAACTTTTGGCTGCAGGGGTTGTATTTTCTCTGATTAGTATATGTCACTTCTGTTGGATTGAGGGCTGCTGATTTCGACATTAAGCTCCTGCATATATCGTATGGATGACACTGGGAATCGCGATAATGGAAGGCACAAACCGCCTCAGGGTCAGGTATGTAGCAGGAGTTGAGGTTGATTTCTTAAGTCTAGTTTCTTATTTGGATCTTAAGTACTATTCCCATGTGTTGTAACCAGAGGTGGATCCTCCATTTCAACTTGATGGTTTCAACCTTCATGTTTGTTACGGATTCAAAATGTACTGATTTTATTGGAACTTTCGTGATTTTTCACATATATCTATTTTATCTATCTACGCTCCATGTATAAAATGCTACATTTTCCCTGTTTTAGTGGTTGATGCAGCATCAGCCATCAATGAAGCAGATAATGGCTATCATGGCAGAAAGAGATGCTGCCATACAAGAGAGGAATCTGGCCCTTTCTGAGAAAAAGGCTGCCTTGGCTGAGCGAGACATGGCTATCCTGCAGCGGGATTCGGCAATAGCAGAACGAAACAATGCCATCATGGAGCGGGATAATGCCATTGCTACACTTCAATATCGTGAAAACTCTATGAGTGGTGGTCAGATTGTCCGTGGAGTAAAACATATGCACCATCCGCAACAACACATACATCATCAGCCACATATGGGAGAACCAACATATAACCCGAGAGATATGCACATGGTTGAAGCCATACCAGTTTCCCCACCTGCTCCAGAGCCAACAAAGCCCCGTCGGAACAAAAGAGCTAAAGAGCCAAAGGCAGCGACGGGTTCCAAGAAGACTCCTAAAGCATCGAAGAAAGTTAAAAGGGAAACTGAAGATCTTAACCAAACAACGTTTGCCAAGTCTCAGGAGTGGAAAGGTGGACAAGAGATGGTTGGAGCAAGCGATGACCGTAACAGGCAGGTAGCTGTGTCAAAACCCGACTGGAAGGATCAGGACCTCGGACTCAACCAAGTTGCTTTCGATGAAACAACCATGCCAGTCCCAGTTTGTTCCTGCACTGGAGTCCTGAGACCTTGCTACAAATGGGGAAATGGAGGCTGGCAATCTTCATGTTGCACAACCAATTTGTCGATGTATCCACTACCAGCTGTTCCCAACAAACGACATGCTCGAATTGGTGGTAGAAAAATGAGTGGAAGTGCATTCACCAAGCTGCTTAGTCGCCTTGCAGCAGAAGGCCACGATCTATCGAGTCCAGTTGATCTTAAGAACAACTGGGCAAAGCATGGGACAAATCGCTACATCACCATCAAATAATGCTTCAGAAGTCTTCATTCAATCTAGGACGGTATACCTAAATGTTGTTTACATACTGTGTTTCTGTTCATCACATTCCTTTTATCCTCTATGTAAGTTTGTCGTCGTCCTAAAGTATCAGCTGCTTAATTCATCACCTGGATTCAGTGTTGGATCAATGGGAGATAACTGTAGAGAAGCCTGTATTCAAGGTACTTTCTGTTGCAACAATGTTGCTGTTAAATGTATTGAATGTCTAGTATGATGACTATGTTTATAGTAATTAGCTTCTTTATTAGTTTCAACATTATCACAGGGTGAAATTCATGACTTGAAATATCCTAACCCCAATGTTGATACATTCTGGTGGTGAGGTTTGGGAGGAGGACTACGAGGTAAGGTATCGAACCCTTAATAATAAGGTGAAAGCTCAAGTAGCCAACCATCTCCGTTTCTCTTGTTTGAAGTTTAACAAAGAAACAAATCAAGAGTCTGTTGGATGACTTATTTTTAATGTTTTTAAGTTTCGAAATAGCTTTTAAGCACTTTTTTGGTGTTCAATTATCTCCGACGAAGAGAGAACACTAAAATATTATCTTACTCATTCAAAATTTTGATAGATATTATACCTCCATAGTAACAAACAATAACATACCCAATAGAATGTATGCAAATCTTATCAATATTTCATAGAAGTAAAGAGATGGTTTCTTAGAACCCTTATCTCAAAAATTCATAAGCAGAATAAATTAGATATGATTAAAAGGAAAGAAAAAGAAATGAAAACGAAAAAAGTGACTAATTATGCTAGCAAAGAAATATTATTATGTCCGAAAAGAAAACTCAATCTCTATTTTTCTAACAAAAGATGATGATAATTTCAATGATTGTTGGACTTTACAATTGCCTAAGTTGGCAAAAGTGAAATTCCACAAAATTGGTCAAATAAATTCCACATAGTAAATTTTGACTTGGGCCGGCTTTAAATACATAATTTGTTAATTGCCAAATGAAATGAAAGCAATTTTATTTTGACGTTAAGGTCTCGTGTTATTCGCTTCAATCTAAGATATTTGATATAGTCATATATTTAATTTTTCATTATTATTAAGCTTAAAAGTTTATGTACAATATAGAGTTTGTTATAGTATAAAACATCTAAAAGTCTATTAGTCCTTCTTTTAAATTCGCTTTTTGTCATGAACGTCATAAAATTTGATAAGTTCAGACTTGAACCATGGAAATAGAATCGTTTGCATTTGAGGGTTCGGCCTAGTGACTGGTAACTAGGTTTTTTTTAATCGATATCTCAACTGATTAAATTATTTATTTTTGTATTGATACAACAACAACAACAAAGAATTCCACAAGTGAGGTCTGGGGTATAATGTACGCAGAACTTACCGCTACCTCATAGAATTTTTTTTTTTTGTATTGATAATGGATAATAAATAACTCGATCACCACTTTTACCTATCGTGAATTTATATTAGACATATCAAAATTTTAAAATATTAAATTAATTATATGTCATATAAAATACTAAGAAAATGTCAAATTTTAAGTCAACATCGAAGAAAATCCTATTTTTGTCGTAGCGCGTAGCATTGTTGCACTTAGATAGTGAGTGGGGAAGAGAAACATATAACTTTTTCCCATAAAATGGCCCGTCATTTTATTTATTTATTTATGTAAAATTCAAAGTTTTTGTCCTTCTCAATTTTCACAACATTATTCTTGTAATTTCTTATTTATTTTTTGTTATTACTTATGATTTTTATGTTACAATTAATTTATCTTACATTTTTTATATATATTGTATTATTTTTCATTTCATATTATTTTGTTACAATTGTTGTTTATTGTTGGAACATAATATTCTAATATTAAAATGTATTATTTTAATAGATATAAATTAACAAGAATCTGGTCAATTATTCTTGACATAACTTATGTAATGATTAAGTTATATTTTACCTTATTATATTTGTTGTAAGTCTTTAACTAATTTTACTGTACAAAGGGGAGTAATTTTTTATTGAAAGAAGGTGTACTTTAGTAGAACTTTAAACTTTTCGACTAATTTAGAAATGTTTTAGTTATACGACGTTGTTTGACTATCGGGTCTTGAAGGAGACAAGTCAAGAGTATTATTATTGGAACAGTGTAGGTTATGCTGCAGTGCATTTGAATTCCTCTTAAAGTGAGCGAAATATGTGCACCTCTGAATGAATTTTGTATGTATCTTTATTATTTTATTTTTCAACTGTAATTTATTATATTTATGATATACTATACCAACATGTATTATCTTCTCTAATCCATAGTGATTCATATAAAGTAAATTATTAAAATATAATATCTATATAAAAGAAAATTAAACACGTAAATTAAATAGTATTTTTCATAATTAGTCTTTTGATTATTTTTATACTATACTCCTAAAATATAAAATTATTAAGAATTTCATTAAAAGAAAT
>JAOTQR010000079.1:25602780-25619463 GCA_025774065.1 Solanum ossicruentum
CTGGGGGGTCTTGTTGTTTTGTTTTGTTTTTTTTCTTTTTTTTCGTTGTTTTTTGTTGGTGGGGGGGGGGGCGGGGGGGCGCTGTCATCAAAGACATCAATTATTTGGAGTTTCAGTAAAATTTGTGGAAAGCTTTCTTGGTTTCCGTATTTCCTTTTATGTAGTTTGAAAATATATGGTTTCTCCGTACATTCTGTGAGTATCAAGTTAATTTCATTTTTACTGTTGAAAACATTGATGGCTTCCATCTGTCTTGAACTTAAGTAAAGCTTATTCAATTAATACATTAGTAGGATTCTTTCAAGGTGAGAAGTTCTATGCTGATAATTCTCATTTTATTTTTGTAAAACGAATCTATCAGCAAAGGATTTCTTATCGAAAAAGGAGGAACAACTCCTTTGAATTTTGCTTGCATCCACTGAATGCTGATTAATAGCATCCTTACTTTGTCAAAAAAACACATGTTATTTTGTAATATGTTTGGCGTGACAATTACTTGTTAAAATTAAATTCATAAAACTTGGAGAAGTTTAGGAATATTTGGGTGTTTATTGATTATAGCTGGATAATTTTTTTTTATAGAAAGAGAAGATTGCAATTTCAAGTTCTATAAAAAGAAAAGCTTGTAATGTGACCTGATTTGAGCTTCGTGACTCTAGCCTTCTACATATCTGTTTTGTTGCTATTGTTTGAAGAAAATGGGAGGAAGGAGATTTTAATGGTGGTCTGAATTCGTAATTGTTTTGATGGTTTTCGTGAAGTATGTCTATGCGAGATGCAAAAGAGAAGAATAAATTAGTTTACTATGCATATAGAGCCTTTGAAAGGGGAAAATAGGGGGTGCTATGGCCTGCTGGAAGGAAGACGGGAGAGAGATGGTAGAAATCCATTGTAGATCTGTGAAGATAGCTGAAGAAAACAATGAAGGAAGCCCACGCGGAAACATTTATTTGCGTGAGGAAACCCTCTGAGAAAATGGAAAAGTAATCAAGGGCCCAAGCTCACAATATCAACTCAATGCTATGTGAAATTGATGCACAATCAATGATGATTTTGTTACTTTTGTTTGTTTGATTATTTTGGGATTTGAAACGTAAGCAATGTGGGAAATTAATCAGAGGGCCAAAATATTTGATGTATCCGTTTCAGTAAGAATAATCTAACCAGTAATGAGCAGGCCTACTCAGGAAAAATGATTTTCTTTAACAGAGTACCACTACATGAGCATCTGCTATTGAAAAATACCCTGACTTCAATATTACTAAATGCTGTGTCTCTGACTGTCAAAGAAGTAAGATGTTCCAGAAGGACCTGTTTGTGTTCATCTTTGGCACTTAAGTTTGTCTCTGAGACTGCCCATTTTATTGTGTTTCCCACTTCTGCTTGTACCATCTCTGTCCACGTGGACGTGCCACTATATGTAGGCTGCACCACATCCATCTTTTTCTCCGTATTTGGTTTACCTGTTTATTAGGGTGGAAGTTGCAATTTTTGTGCCAAAAAATTCCTTTCCTAAAACTTTCAATTCTGAAGTATTTGAACAGCATTATATGTTCCAAAGAACAGGTTTGCCTGTGTTTGTTTGATTATATTGAGGTAATTTTTTATTATTCTTGAACGCATGACAACTTATATTGTTCTAGTCATGCTTGCTTTGGATCTACCAGGAAGAAGGTCCAAAAAGCTTCTTATACTTTACATTCAAGATATATAGATATGCTGATACTTTATGAACACCCTTCTGATGCACCTACCCATAAAGATGGACATTTATAACTTTAGCTTTCCACTGCAGCTCTGCATGAGTCATTAACTGCAGAAGTCCAGCGTTTAAAGCTTGCATCTGGGGAGCTTAGGGAGGAAGGACAGTTGCCTAATAAGATGACACAACAGATGCCAGTGAAGCATAATATGTCTCAGATGCAGCGTCAGCAGCCTAGTCAAATGCAACAATTATCTGTTGGGAAAACATCCGTGGCTTCAGCAACACCTGCATCCGCCTAGTGGGCAACATAAAGCCTTGAGGTGTAGATAATCTCTACATGAAGTTAAAAGGTTTGTTACATATTATCGGTCTCACATGCTACACACAAACGCTGAGAAACTAAGCTTTCAGATATTAGTAGTTACATAGGTTTCTTATGTGTGTCTATGTAGCGGAATCATTATTTTGTTCATTGGATTGACTGTTGACAATAAATTGGGGTAAACTTCGAGCCAGTATTTTCTCCTATATAGTCCTCTAGTTCCAAGGGTCTATTCCTTGTTAATTTGCACTTACAAAGTATAAGACGTTGGTTCTTCTCGAGATTTTGTGCATAGCATGAGGTTAGTGCATGTTTTCTTCTTTAAAAAGTATCATAGAAAGAAATAGTTCTATGATGTAGGACCTAATTCTCCATGCCATTTGTTCAATGGGACTAGCACAACCTGACAAAAAGATCATAGTAATCAAACATTGTCATCCCTTATACTTGTGTCTTGCTTCCCACTGTCCATTCTTCTTTTTGGTCCTTTCATCTTCAATGAAGAATGCAAAAAATCAAGTTGCTAAAACTGCAACAAGGCGGATTGTTGCCCAAAGCATCTTGCATAAGGACTACATCACTAGCTGATTCGACAAGTCGAATTCATGATTTACATGCCATTTCTTCAGTGTGAGTTATTTAGTATTCTTTTTTCTAGTTTAAAGTTGGTTTGAAGAAAAAGGCGGAGACAAGGAATGCACCAAAAAGCATCGTCTCTGCTTAATGTTCCTGGAAATTCTTGCTGGGACCATTTGTATCTATATCCATCAGGATCCCGATTCATGGATCGATGCGAAATCATTAAATATATAGTTACATTCAGCTCCAAATTATTACTTTATGTATTCATAAACTATTAACATATCTATATTATAAGTAATTAAATTGATTTCTCATCTTTATCCATTCATAATAGATTAAACTATTAAATCAAATTAACAGTACTTATTTAGTTTTGTTTATATGAATATTATATTTATTTTAATTGTAAGTAGTATTTATATATAATTTTTAAAGTGGCACAACACATACGTGCAAAAACATATACATCGACCTATATACACAGACGTACTAGATCTGAAAGAATCATTTTCTTCAATTCAACAGCAAGAGGGCAAGAGATCTCATTTCCATATATGATAGAGTAATTCCATTTTCTAGACCTTATCCTTTATAAAAAAAAAAGTAGAAGAGATTTTATGTAGTTGTTCGACTCTATGAGGCGATACTGCCAGCTTGTGTCTCCATTCATCAACTTGTGAAACTCCTCTCCCATTATCATATGCATGCCCTTCAGGAAATCCATCATATTTATTGTCGCTGCTTAATGCGAATTCATTAAGTCTCTCGCATTGATTAAAGAAAAATATCAAATTATTTTATTATATGATGTAGGATGATTTTTACTTGCCTAGAAAAATTAAATTAAATTCAAAATTTATTTTCTTAATATAGACATAACCTATTTGGACACTTGAACTTGAGGTTTATTCTAGAAGATGAATATTAAATAATCAAATATAAAAGAAAATTAAAATCAAGAATCATTTAGATATACGCTAAATAAATATATCAGAAATATCAAAATGTTATATTATTTTCCTAACAAGCATTTGAAAACTATCACTTAACTAACCATCATCGTTTTATTGTTAATTACATAAAATATATCTCATAGGGTGATCATAAATTGGAATTAATATAAATATAGTTAAAAAAAACAAAAAAAAAAAAAGAAGAAGGAGAACATGGATAATTTTATAAAAAGTACAAAATAAATGAATATGCCCTTCTTTCAATCAAAGAATACCTTGAAATTCTTCATACGATCACCTATGGGGAATCTTAAACCCTAAGCTGTAAAATATTGGTCGGTGTTTGATCATAAATTTTTAAAAAAATTTATTATTAAATATATATATATTTAATTATAAAATTTAATTAAGTTTTAAAAATTTTTATTGCTACATATTTTTAAGTTGTTACATATTGATTTGAAATCTTTGAACTTTTACTCATAATTTAAACACAAATTCAAAAATTTATCCTAATAATATATGTATTGAAATTACACATAGAATTTGAAGAGAATAAAATATATTACAATTTATTCTATTTTCAAAACATCAGCTTGCGTGCAACTTTAAAAATTTTAAAATTTCATTTCTTCTATTTTTTCTTAAAAAAGAAAGTTTGAATTGAATCGAATTAAGTTAAAGAAAGCACAATTTATAAAATAGTATTATGGTTCGAAATTTAAAAGATATTTTTACTTTTTCCGCTTCAAATTATTAATGAGAGTTAAAAAGATAACTCATATTTGAGTTCCTAAATATTTCAAATTATCAAATACTGAAATTTAAAAATTTTAATCTTTTTTTATTTAAGGAAAGAAATTTGAATTTGAATAGAGTTAATAGAAAGCAAATAATGAAAGAGGAAAAAAGGATAATTACTCATTCCACCTATTATAATTTAAATTAATTAGAGGAATAAAAAGTTCACATTCTCGGAATACACAAAACAAATCTCCCCTTTTAATACTCACTCTGCTTTATAGGGTTTCAGATGTTTTGTTTCCCTTGAAACCCTTTTGCCGCCGATTCCTC
The DNA here is from genome assembly GCA_025774065.1 of Solanum ossicruentum. Taxonomy (NCBI): domain Eukaryota; kingdom Viridiplantae; phylum Streptophyta; class Magnoliopsida; order Solanales; family Solanaceae; genus Solanum; species Solanum ossicruentum. The sequence continues at coordinate 25,607,417 of JAOTQR010000079.1, forward strand.
TCATTTTTGCGGGAGATCTGTGTTATTTTTTTTTGAATTTTTCGACCGTTGAGTTCGCCGGAGATGTCGGAGGTGGAAGAGAAGAAGGAGGTGAAAGGTGGGGAGTTGTTATTTTGTGGATGTACTAGTTGGGATTTTGTTGGTCGCCGGAAAATTTTGCCGGAGGGGAATTTGGTGTCTCCGACGAGACTTCGTCCGCTTGTTGGTGTCGACATTTGTTTTGTTGCTGCTGGCTGCGGTATAAACTTTTCTGCTTCTTTTTTTTTTAAAAATAATTTATTATTTTGGCTGCGTAGTTTGATGAGTTTGTCTTCTTGTAGCTAGCTGCAGTATACACTTTTTCTGCTTATTTTTTTTAAAAAATTATTATTTTGGCTGAGTTTTCTAATTAGTTAGTTTGTTTAGAGCTTAAAATGTTGTGAAATGTATGTTGATGATTCATATAGGTGACTCTAATTAGTTTGGATTAATACAAAGTTATAGTCTATGTTGTAAACTTATATATGGGGGCTGTCCATAAAATCCTGGAATTTTAAAAGTTTGTTTCACCTTTTTTCACTTCAAATTACTCGATTTTTCTTTCTAGAAAACAACTCAAATTTGAGTACAGGCTAAACACATTTCCACTTTGAAAACCAAAACTACTTTTTTCAAATTCTATGGCCAAAAGCGATGTGATTGAAGACTTCCCGTTTTGATTGTTTTCTTTCATTCTTGGTGGAAATGCAGCTTCTTGTCACTGTGTAGCACTAGATACTGAAGGCCGTTGTTATACATGGGGAAGGAATGAGGCAAGTGTGTAGTGTGTGTTTGTTTTTAATTTTCTTTTGTGCCTTTTGTTGGTGCTTTCTCTTTGTTGGAATGTCAAGTGTGTGTGGCTTTGCAGAAAGGGCAGCTTGGTCATGGAGATACAATAAGACGTGATAGACCAACTGTTGTTTCAGAACTATCTAAGTAAGTAGTTCTTTGTTTTGTATCCTCTATCAGTGGCAGATATAGTAAGTTCAAACCATACCACAAAGGAGTAAAGGCTGTGTAGCTATGCCACACCAGCTTAAAATCCTAAATTCACGCCTTTTTTATGCACATGGTTATTTGACTCTTTCTTTTTCTCGATAACGTCAGACAAGATCCCGTCTTTCTCTTTTTTTTAAAAAAAAAACTTTTTTTTAGAAAAAGAACTTAGTTTTTCATTTTATTTTGTCATTGTGCTTTCTCATTTCTCCAAAGCCTTGGGTCAATGCATGTTTCAAGGGTACATGTAAAGTGAGATTGAAAGAAAAGAATGTTATAATGGTGAATATTCCAATGAACAACAGTGTTCGTTTTTTAACTCGAAACTAAGTTTTTATATGTGTCTAGAAGTAAGAAATGCTTCCAATATCCTCCTTATATTCCCTGTATGGTTAGCCCATTTCTCCTGAAAACCTTATTTCTATCAAGTATTTATTCCTGGCGTCACTTAAAACTTTTTGGTTCTAGGTATAAAATTATTAGAGCTGCAGCTGGAAGGAGCCACACAGTGGTAGTTACGGACGACGGACAGTCCTTTGCTTTTGGTTGGAACAAACATGGGCAGCTCGGTATAGGCTCTACAAAAAATGGTGAGCCCCTTTCTTACCGTCTGTACTCCTTACCTTGTCTGTTTCTGACTCACTTGCACCAAAGGAAAAGATTCTGTTTGTATTCAAAATGATGTTGTCTCAGTTGCATAAACATTATGTGATCTCCCTCTTTGATCATGCATTTCTCTACAGATATGACCTACGGCACATGGATCCTTTATTCTTATTTATGACGGCACATGGATCCTTTATTCTTATTTATGAATTCATGTCAAATTGGGAGTAACAAGTGTGTGGATATTTCTTGTGGATTCATCAAATTCATTGAAAGTTACCAAAAACCTAGATTCACATGTATTGGATGCTTACACCAACCCCACAGTAACACACACTTTTCCATCTCGATGCCTACACCTAAGCACCAACTAAGTGAGGCGAAGTGCATGACCTGGTTTTCACCAAATTTCAAGGTTTAAGCATGCTTTAAACGAACCTTTAACAAGACTAATCTAGTGTAAGGAAGAACAAGAAATTTATGCTTATGTAAGCTAGTGTAGGATCTCATTGAAAAAAATATAAGATAGTGTAGGACGGAACCAAGAATTTTCCTTAAGCAATGTTGTCTTTATTTCCTAGCAATGGTGTCTTGGGTTGTTTTTCCTTTCACCTATAAAACAAATTAAGATCTGCACTTTTTGTATTGTCGCAGAAACCGAATTATCTCCAGTCCGGTGTGCCGTCACTGAAGTCCACTCTACTGCTTGTGGGGCTGAATTTACTGTGTGGCTAACCTCAGTTGAAGGAGCTTCTATATTGTATGGTTTGTGAAGTTTTTACTTTCTATGACATTGATCTTGCTGTATACAAATAAAAGACTTTTGTAGTGGCATTATCAGCTCCAACTTTTCTTGCACTCTGATTTTCATGTTATCTTGTGGCTTCTAGAACTGCTGGTCTGCCTCAGTATGGTCAGCTTGGCCATGGTACTGACAACGAGGTACACTTAATGAAGAAGTTTAGTTAATTTTGTTTTAGCTTATGTGACATGGACAAAGACTTCCAATATTATCTTGTTATATATCAGAAGTTCTAGGCTAACCTGCTGCATAACACTATCAAATTGCAATATTTCCTAACCAGCAACAATATGTCATGAGAAGATCTGTTCAATTGGATTGTTAGTGATGCAGCTTTGGTGATACTTCTACATAAACTGAAGTCACAATTAGCAGGCAACTGGATGAGTATAGTTGTTATTATCTCCAATCTATCTTGTATTCTGTTCAATGCCTTTTTGTCCATTGCAACATAATGTGCTTGTTCTTTTTGCTAACAGAGAGTAAATTTAACCAAATGAGGTCTATTTTTAAATACTGACTTTTAATTTCTCCCTCAGACTTGTTCTCTTTCTGCTTTATGCACATGAACTTTTTGTTCTTCCCTTTTTTTTAAAAAAAAAATGAAGTAAGGTGTTCCATTAAAAAATGCTCTATACATGTAAAGTTAAGGAGAGATTGGTACCCTGAACAGGCAAAGTGCTTACCTGAGGTCTACTTCTAAATACTGACTATTAAATTACTGCCTCAGCCTTGTTCTCTTCCTACTTTATGTGTATGATTTTTTATTTTTTTTTTTGAAGTAAGGTTTTCTATTAAAAAGCGCTTTATCCACATAACTTAAGGAGAGATTGGTACTAAACAGCCAAAATTTGAAGTACTTTTGAAGTAAGGTGTTCTATTAAAAAGCGCTTTATCTATTGCGTGTCTATGCAGCATTATTGGAGGATAGTTATTTGAAGTCCTTTATTTTTTTTTTCTTATTTATCTTTTTGACTGTATTACATGACAATGATATAGACATGCTGATGTCGGGTGCTCATTGCCATAGCAAACCACTTTAAAGCAGTCATGTCTCTGCCTTTTCCTGTTTCCTTGCTCATCTAATTTCTATATTTACTGACATCTCTCTCACCAATCTGAAACATGTGGTTGATAAGTGTTGTAGATAGCACAGTTTCCATAAGATAATCAGTGTTTTGCTATTTCTCAAAAAACAAGTGTTCTCCTTTACAGTAGTGCACTTTTATACTTAATATTGCTCTTTTGTTTCCTGATGATCTCGGGTCTAATATTTTTCCAAATTATGTGTGGAAATGTAAATGTAAATGCACCAAATTGGGAAGACCATGGCCAATCTTTTCCCTTCGATGACAAGATGCTTGATGTTTAAATTTGGAAATTATTGTAATAAAGACATTCACACAGTAGCATCTTTTTTTTTGAACTGGGAGTTGTTGCCGCCTTTGATTGATCTGGGGATGCCCTGTAACATGCAGTATAATACCAAAGAGAGCTCTGTAAAGCTAGCTTATGAAGCTCAACCCCGACCTAGATCTATAGCTGCCTTTTCTGGAGAGACTATAGTCAAAGTAGCTTGTGGAACAAATCACACAGGTTCATCTCAACTTCATTTTAATAAATTTGTGTATTGTTGTCTTTCACATTTGCTAAATGCATTTACCTTCTTTTTTCCTGGAATTCAGTTGCAGTGGATAAGAATGGATATGTTTACACGTAAGTTCCACCTCAGCTCTTTTGTTTGGACTTGCCCATTTGTACAGAAGCTGATTTATTCTTTCCTCTGTTTTGACAAACAAATCTTAGGTGGGGATATGGCGGTTATGGGAGGTTTGTACATTCTATTTCATATTCTCATATTCAGATCTAAGTTAATGGATGTCAGTTGCACCACCTTGGCTCCTCTGTGCTCATTTTGTGTCCTTACAAGAATAAACGTAAACATGTTGATATTTGTGTGTAACAGGCTTGGTCATAGAGAACAAAAGGATGAGTTTTCTCCTCGACGAGTTGATGTTTTTACACGGCAGAATGTCTTGCCTCCAGATGCAGTAATTTCAGCAGGATCTGCCAGCTCAGCATGTACTGCAGGTATGGTCTTATTCTCTTTCCATTTGTTTTGAATTCATTCTTGAAATCCTGTCCGTTGCACTTATATGAGTTACTGTGTATTAAAATGAGATGACATCATAATTGATCTCTGTACTAGCTACACTCTTTTAACCCGAGATTTTGTTTCCAAAAAATATTTCCACTAGTTGTCCAGTAGCCAAGTAGCTCACAACATAAGTTGAATGTGTAATCACTTGAGTTTGGTTATTTTGTACATGAACAACTTTGATTATATCTTATACTTGCTCGTTTAGTTTGCTTTGAGAGAAGTGTGACATTTAGCTAGCTGACATTTACATGTAAAAAGTGTGAAAATTAATGTCTGGTTATTTATGGGTTTGAAGTATGGATTACTTGTGAAAATAGGTATAGGCTAAACAAATCCATATTATTGCTGGAGTTTTCAATTAGTGTCTCAATTTTGAATACTTAACTAGTTTGAATAATTTCATGCAACTTAATGCAGTCCTACTTAATTCGAAATTGGTATTGCATATGTTTTGCAAGCTTACATAGGTGGAATTAGTGGTTCCAAAGTTTGAGTACTCATTGATGAATGGTCAAAAAAGAAAAGTAAATGTCAACTAGAAAAAACACAATGCCAAAATACCTGGCTCACTTTGATTTGGGTCGAACAACACATAGTAGTATTCCTCAATTCTAATTAAGTTGGGGTCATCTATATGAATTTTTACCATGTTGGTTGGTCCAAGTAAGTTCATTATAGACCCACAATAATAATCATAACAATACCTTTGTAGAAGTTGTTTCTGTTACGTCTTTTCTTAGATTGTTTTTGTCTTGAGAAGAGGGATTATCGGGAAAAAGTCTTATCTGCCTTTGAGGTAGAGGTAGGGCTTGCGTATACTACTTTGTGCGAGGTGGAAGTAAGACTTGCATATACTCTACCCGCAGACCCCACTTTGTGGGACTACATTGGGTATTCTGTTGTATGATTGTAGTAGTAGTAGTAGTAGTATCTAAATATTACTATTATTATTGCTCTTGTTTGTATATATTTAATTTATTTTTTGCTTTATTTTTATATGGTATAATGATGACATCAGTTTGAGCTTAATTGAAGAAGAATCATTTATATAGCTGACCTCAACTTGGTTGGGGCTGAGACAGTTGTTTTTGTGGCGGTAAAAGTTGTGTTTGAAATGTGCTCTGCAATATGAAGATATGATCAGGCTACCTTCTACTAGTTGCAACATGGTGGGCTCATGATTTACATCTATAACTTAACACTTCCTATAAAATATTCTTGTGTAGGAGGAGGACAGCTTTACATGTGGGGCAAAATGAAGGTCACAGGAGATGATTGGATGTATCCTAAACCTCTTCTGGATTTGAGGTTCTGTTCTTTACAGTATTTGCAGACCAAAATTTTTATTTCGCCCATACTATATTACTGTAGATACAACATGAGTTGCATGTGTATAAATTCCACATATTTGGGTGAACTATTATTTATCCAAGTTTTCTGGTTATAACCATTTGAAATAACATCAATGAAGACGGGTTTTAAATTTTATTTTCCTTGTGTCTCCTGATTAGGGATGATGGAGGGATTTCACTGCTTTGCCCCAACAGAGAGCCTATAGTCTTGTATTCAAGTTATGACATTTATTGTTCAATAGCATTGCTATTTAAAAGCAACCACATGGTGTTAGTGTGTTGTTGTTTCTGCCTCCATAATCATTGACTTGAATCCTTTAAAAAAGGATACTTTGTTTAAAAGCCCAATATTTTTTTCTGCTTTCACCAATTCCATTGGACTGATATCCTGTATTTCTAGCGGGTGGAACATTCGATGTATGGATTCTGGCCACATGCACCACTTTGTTGGTGCTGATTCCTCTTGCATAAGTTGGGGCAATGCACAGGCCGGGGAGCTCGGTTATGGACCAAATGCACAAAAGTAGGTTTGATTCATATCTAACCTTTTCTCTTTTTTGGTGACCTGTGTGTGCTTTGCTCATTAATTTTGTCTATTTTTCTATAGAACTTCTGCAGTTCCTAAGAAGGTAGACATAATAGATGGCATGCATGTTATCAGGTTTGTTTGTTTCTGTTTAAATAATAAATTTTGCAAGATGTAACTTCACATCAGAGTCTGAGTACTGGTGTCTTCCTTTTTATATAGTGTTGCTTGCGGATTTGCCCACTCCATGGTTGTTGTTGATAGGGCAAATGTTCAGGCTCAACTTGAGCAGGTAATGTTATGGTTATAATGTAGTTTTTTCTCTAGACATTATGCTAGCCCAATAATTATTCATCTTTAGGAGAATTAGAATATGACTTTTGCAGTTATATATATATATATATATTATGGAGTTTGCGGGGTGGTGTGTGCGCGCTGATACAGGTTTGATTTTCCACAATTTACATTCATTTGCTTGTCTAAGTTACCTAATTTTTCCTGTTTTACCCAACAGCTTGATGTCTATGATGGCAAGGCTTCTGAGGAAGGTATAGCTCTAAGCTTCATCTATCTTCATATGGTTAATATACTTTTGGTTTCCTTTGAATTTGCTTCAAGGGCAGTTGACTCGAGTAGCCATCTGAATTGTTAATTCCAGGCGATAAAAGAACAAGGAGTCTGTAATGATGGTCAATTCATCTCCTTTTTCCTTGTGCTCTTATTTATTTTATTGATACTAATGCAGGAAAAAGGTTTCATTATGTATGCTATTTGCAAATGATTATATGTTAAGTGACTAGCCTCCAAGGAGTTCTCCATGAACTAAGCACTCTATGTAATAGGCTTTTTAGAGAAGGAGATAAAATATGTGCGCACAAGTTTAACCCCAACCCTCAAAAAAAAAAAGGCTAGGCCAAGTGATTTTAGAGGCGGCTGCAGCTGTCTTATCTACATTCAGACAATTCATATGTAGCTGTTCAATTGTCAAGGGGAATAGCAAATGTATGAAGATTAAATGCGTTGAGCAAAATTTAGGAGTAGTAAGGAGATTATCACTGATTAGGTGGAAGTGAAGTAAAAATAGTTCAGTATTTGCAGTGCCTAGTACAGATTTAAAATATGTACTTTCAGTTATCTAGGAATGTATAATGACAGATGCAATATAACAAATAGAATGAAAAGTAGGACAACTTATATAAAGGAGTGTGATGGGATTGTTACGTGATAAGAAGAGACCTAACAAGCTAAAGTCACGTTTTATAGAACAGTTGTGAGACTAGTAATGTTATTGGGGTGTATATAAAGTTTGTGAGGCCCAGCATGTCCACGAGATGAATATCATATAAATTGATAACATTGGACATAGAGGATTAACATAGCGAAGATCGCCTTGAGATGTTTTTGCCATGTCCTATGTAGACCTCGAGATGTATAGCCATTGGCACAATAGTCTGATAATTTGAAGGTGCAACAATATGCGTGAGTTTCATTTAAAATGATGATTAAAAATAATGAGTTAGACTTGAAATCACGTGCTTTATTTTTTATTTTTTATTTTTTGGTACAATTTATCAAAATCAGTATTAGCTTATCACAAATTGCATGAAGAAAAGGAATCTTTACAATCATTTATCGTTCTTACTATTAACTGCAAATTGTTCTTTGCTCCAGTGGAGGCAGAACCTGTGAGTGAATCTCCTGTTTCTAAGGCTCCCAAAAAGGCATCTGCTAAGGCGCCTGCAAAGTCAAATAAAAGGAAGAAGTCAAAAGACTCTTCTGAATCTGAAGATGAGGAGGAAAATACTGATGATGAGAGTGATTATGAGGAGCAACCTAATGGGCGGACCAAGTCTTCTCGCAGGGGTCGAGGAAAGGCTGCAGGCAAAGCTACAGCAGCTAAAAAGGGTGCTGGTCGTGGGAGGGGTCGACCTCCATCAGCAAATAAAAGCTCCCAAGCTGAAGGGAAAGTATCAACAGGTAAAAGGGGAAGGCCAAAGAAATCGTAAAAGTACAGCTTTCTGGTCTAACTGTAAGGCTTCTCAATATGATGGAATGTATCTTTATTCTCCATTGGCTAATTAGTTGCACTTTATCAAGTAATTCATTTTCGTCATTAATCCCATTCAACATTCTGAAATTTAGCAAGTGTAAAGTATTTGCTTTAAACTTGTAACCCTTATTGACATAGAGCATTGACCGAAATACATATGTTTGACCTAGTTTCTACCTGGTCAAGCTCGTTTTTGCTGAGGGGAGGAGACAAGGAAAATGAAAGGAAAAAACCTATTTTGCCCAAGTGTCTAAGGTGTACTCTTGTTGCTATTTTTGTTGCTAATTCATTTATGATTTATAAGTCTATGATGATTAGCAATTTCCGAATGTTTTGTTGTAGTTGATTTTGCTTTAACATTCTGTTCTAACCTTATTGATGATCAATGATAGCGACTTATACAATGATCATGCTGCAGTCCCAAACAAGTTGGGAATAATATTGTTTCATTGAGTCTACATGGAGAAACAATAGAAGGTTGTCTATGAGCTAAAAGAACCCCAGAAAACAAAAAAATGTTCTTTTTTCAATATTTGTTGAGGGGGATTCTTGTAATGCACGTTGGAGTGATTCCAATGAGTACAGTTTAGAGTTATAATTATGTTGATGTGTGTGTTTTTGTCCCTACAGTTTTAATTGTGGTTGCTTGTAAAGTCAAGTATGGAATAGATAGCAACTACAAGACAAACATCTAGTTGCTTTCATTTATGGGAAGCTAGTGGTGACTTTTCCCTATGTAGGGAACAATTGTGATTTGTGAGGGCCCTAATATAGAACAGAAAATCATGGGAATTCAAGTTATGTCTAAATCATAGATCTAAGTGAATAATTCTACCACTAAGTATTAACCTTGCTCCTGTTTTGATTGTTACTTAAGTATTCTATTGTATGATATTGTTTCAATCTATTGTTAGGCAGCAAAAGCCTCATTTTGTGTAAAGACGGATTTGGTGTTATCATGTCTTACCTTATTTTTTTCTTACTTTGTCTTTATTGTTTTTGTATTGTTTATCTTATGTTTTCATAGATCTCTTGAACCCTAATTTTTTTCAAGGTCTTATCCTTCGAAATTATGAATCTGCGGTACTATGTAACGACAGAGAACGTTGTAATTTATTCGAAGTAGTCATTAAAATGATATAACTTGACACAATATAATATCGTATATTAGGATATAATACATTATGAAACAATATGTAACAATCATCTCGAGATGAGCTGGTGCAGAGTGGAAATTAGGATTGTTCGTTTGGAGATATACCATAAAATGCAAAAATGATTTGTCTAAATGATTTGAGTGTCATTTCATGTTTTCTTGAAAGTTGAATATTTCCTAAATCATGATAAATTAATTGATTGATTAGAACAATAATAAAGTTTCATGATAAATGTATTGGTTGAGAACCTTGCAATACTTTCTATTAAGGGTACTACTTACACCCCCAACCCCCTAAGTAGGCTATGAAGCTTTATAGCCTTTTGTATTGTTACTATGTAAACCTATTTCTTGATTAATTTTCCTAACTTAGATTTGATGAAATCAACTTTGTAGGTAGACAAAAAAGAAACATTATGAAAAAAGTTAGTGGGGCTATCCTTCTCTTGGGAACATTTGTGGTTCTTCGATGATGATTTTTACAGAGCACCAGTGAGAAGGACAGAAGAAGAATAAGAAGGGTTAGGTTACATTTTGTGTAATTTTAATGATTAGAACTTTTCTCCATGTGCCTAAAGGTCCTACCACACATTTTTATACAAGTAAAAAGTTGCATTTTTTGTTTGTGGAAACTATCTTGTATTACAACAACAACATTACTCCATTGTCTCAAATGTTTGTCTATTGCGAAGTAAGGGGGGTCGGATGTACTTAAATGACACTTGCTCTCATTTGTGTCTCAACCTTAAAGTAAGTTGTGAAATTGTGATAATGAATTTATGCTTTCAAAGCAAGGTTCAATTCCCCCTTGGAGTCTTTAGTCAATTCCATAATAGTTGCATTTAAGGTGAAGGGGACTTGACAATATCACTAAACCTAATTAAAATCTTGAAGGAACAATCAAGATGAAACCAAATCATGGATGTTCTTTTGTGAATAATGGAGGGGGAGAAGGTAGAATAAAGAATCTTTGGTAGGATTAGAACCCCCACACATCCATTATCTTAGCATGGTCCTTCCCTTTGACAAATTCAATGTTGTTTGTTCGGGTATCTTTTTAATTGCTCTAGTAAAAATAGGGAGACCCTACCGTCTCCCACGACAATAAACTCTTGATTTCAAGAAAACTTGATTGTTACGGTAAAATGTTAGTTTAGATGATGATTGTTATAGAGTGCTTTGATTGTACTATGATACTTGACCAGGATAATAAACTCAAGGAGTCATTTGGTTTGAATATAAGTTACGATAGGATTAGTTATGATGGAATTAGTTATAATGAAATAAGTTGTGATGATTTTTTTTTTTGAATATTTGGTTTGTCGCATTCAAAATAATATGTATTTATAAATTTTAAGAACAAATTATTTATTTACAAATATACACTTTAAATGTGAAAAGTGATGTATGAAAAAGGGTTTAACGAAATATCTTTATCATTTATCTACTTTAATCTTTATAAATTATCTACTTTATCCTTTGATAAGTTATTTCGGAATCATTATACTGCCTAAGGAAAGTGATAACTTATTCCAGTATTAATTATTAATTCCATGATAAGTTATCCCGAACTCGTCAATCAAACAACAACATGAATGACACTATAATTTAATCTTGGAAATATTCGATATTATCCTTCATACCAAACGTACGACTCCTAATTCGATATGTTCGAGGAGATAAAACGTTTGTTTGTGGTAGACCCACGACTTGTATTATAATACCTTATATGATTTAATTTGTTATTTTCACATTTAAGTTGAATGGGACCTGAAAATATCATTAAACCTAATTAAAATCTTGAAGGAACAATCAGGATGAAACCAAATCTTGGAAGTTTTCATTATATTTTACCATTTCTTTTTGTTATTTGGTTTGAATAATGGAGAAGGTAGAATAAACGAAGAGTGTTTGGTAGGATTAGAACCTTTTATGTCTATTAGTTTTATTTTTATCTTGATTTCTAATTCTGTCAAACCTCTCTATAATGTTAATACTGTTGTTAAAATATTTTAGTTATTTTGGTAAAATATTATTATATAGTATATATATAATATAAATAGAGTGAAAAATTTAATATAGAGAATGATTACTTTACAGATATCAGGTATGACTATAAGTTGTCTACTTGAATTAGTTAGTTTCACATTAATTGATGAAATACATTATATAGTCTTTGAACAATTTTCTTTTTTATACACTAGGTTTTTGAAGTTAATATATGTTCAAGATTCATTTTCTCACCTCATTGAACTAAATGTTTTAGTTATAATGAATTTTAAGATCAATTCTCTTAACCAACAACAACAACATACCCAGTTAATTTCCACAAGTGGGGTCTAGGGAGGGTAGATTGTACGCAGACCTTGTCGCTACCTCA
>JAOTQR010000079.1:25619563-25689157 GCA_025774065.1 Solanum ossicruentum
AGTAACTATGATGAAACTGACACATATACGCCAGATAATGAACATCAAAAGCAATAGTAATATTAAAATAATACAAATACTAGTAATAGAACGAAGAGGAAGACAGAGGAGAATAATAGGAAAAAGAAGAAGAATAAAAACTTAGCCTACTACTCTAATTCGCGACCTCCACTTATTTCTATCAATTCTCTTAATCACTTTTAATTATTCCCTAATTGTTGTCTTCAATCCATTGGTGAAAATGGACAAGTTCCTTCTTTAAAAATAATTATATTTTTTAAAAAGACTGTTTATTTAACACAATTTTTCATCAATCTTGGATGGAGCTAAAGATTCACTATTTTTTGGTTTTGGGTATGATGGAATAAAGCAAAGTGACTCTTTAAACTGTCTGCGCTTCTTTCAATTGTGAAGTAGCAGTTAGTCAATACAACTTTCAACGCTCATCATGGGTCATTCGGAAACAGTCGCGCTATGTTTTTAAATATAGGGGTTAGGCTGCGTACATCCGAACCCCCTTACCCCGCAATAGGTGAGAGCCTTTGAGGCATTAGGATAATGTTGTTGTTTATTTAACACAAAACTTTGGTGTAGGAAAGAAGGGACGGCATAATCTATTAGGTGATTTTTTTGCTATATTTTCTTGGATTTTTCTAATTGCATCTTCAACTCTGTCTAAGCTTAATAATTGTTTTAATTTCATTTTCTAAAATTAGTACATTACGTACTTAAAATAATTGAGAAAATGAACTAGTTATGCACAAAATTAATTATTAGTCAATCACATTTTTGGATATGTTTTATTTTCCCTTTCCTTTTTTTCCCCATTATTATTTAAAATTTATTATAGACAAAAAGTCAAATTTATTACGTGTTCAATTTATACAACAGAACGTGGGTTTAATTATTCATAGGTAGCATTTTTTCGGTTTGAAAAAAAAAGGAGGAAATTATAACTTTTTATATTTAAAAAGGGATTACTTTAGCTAATTATGATTATGATTAAATCTTACTAGGCCATTTTACCTTATTTTTTGGACTTCCTCCGTTTCATAATGTTTAATTCTTGTATAAAAATAAATGGTTCATTTTACTTGTCAATTATATAAGTTAAAAGAGTTTTACTATATTATTTTTATTTTCTATTTTTAATATTAAATAACTATATAAAAGAGTAATAATTAAAATTTTAAATTCCAAAATATCATTAATGAAATTGGTTTAGTAAAATACATCTAAATGAATATTAATGTAAGAAATATGTTAAAATAATATAAGCCAAGTAACATGAAACAAGAAGTACGTGTATATATATATTGTCAAAACTCATTTGTTATTTAAGTTATTATTGTTCAATTGGACGTATGTACTCCTTTTGTTCATATCAAGTGAATTATTGAGATTTTTTTATAATTTAAAATAATTAAATTATTCATGCTGTATTTTTTTTTCATGATGTATCGATAAATTACAACTTGTGCTTATTGGTGAATCGATGAGATCAATACGTGTTTATTTTAATTGGAATTATCCGTTAATCATTTTGATTAAATAAATGTCATGAACATGTGTATTATTTCAACCTCACATGCAAAAAAATTAAAAATAATTTTAAAAAAAAATAAAAAACGCACAGATTTGCATGCGCTGTCAGTTGTAAGAAAACGGGTCGGGCGTTCTTCTCATGTGCTCCGCATGTGTCGGGTAGCTTGTCCGAAAACACTTTGCCAATACAAGACACTGTCAATAACTTGCTCCGAGTAAAAAATCAACTTGGAACGTAATTCAACCTCAAAAGTTAATATTGGAGTTATTATTATTGTTGCTAGTTAAATTTATGATCTTATATGATCGTTCATCTAATATTTTTTTCGTCTTAAATTAATTAAATTTTTGAGATTTTTTTTAATGTTTAAAATAATTGTACTATTCAAATTTCAAAAGAATGTTCAGAATTTTTTTCATATTTGGCCTTTTATTATTGAAGTTATATATTTTCTACGAAATAAATTACATTATATATTTATGATTTCACAAAACACAATAGTGAAAAATATGGTACAAATTTTATCTTGAAATACTTTTCTTAATATTTATGCATTACGTTTCAAATTCAATTAATTTGGAATGAAAAAAATAGTTTAATAATAATATATTTTAATTATAACATTTTAAGAAGTATGTTAGATCAACAAAGATTTAAGAATATGACATACTGTTTTTCATAATATTTCATGAATGGAAGTTGTAAGATATCTTTTTTTAATAAATAAGGTGCTTCTTATTTCGAAATCATCAAATATTTTAATACTATAAACATTAAACTAAAAAAAATAAATTAACGTGATTTGAAATATTTATGGAAATTAATAAACAATCCTCGTATTTTGTGCTGCAATAAGCGTACATTCTAACTTTTTTGTCATAGGATACCTTCCAACGTATTTGTTAAACCGGAGATTCTAACGGTTTCACCGCCGGCCACCGGTATTATTTAATTTTATGTTCTCTAATATGATAAATTATTTATCGTAATTTTTGAAGATAATTATTTTAAATCATTTCATATTTGAAAAATTTTAGACAGAAAAAATATGTAAAAACAAACACGATAAATATTATTTTTTTTAGAAATAAAGAATAAGGTTATGATTAATTTCTTTTACAAACTCTCGAAAAAGTAATTAAAATTTAGCGTATTAGACTATAATTATCAAAAACAACTATTAAATCGTAATCTAAGTAGATATCAGGGTCGCTTTTGACGAACTTAAATTTAATAATCATACTTATAAAGTTTTTGTAAAATTAAAAAAAATATTCAATTTAATAAGTTTGAAAAATCAAAATATATTTAAGGATTTGGTTTAGACGTACCTAAATATAAGGATCATCCTTTTATTATTTTCTTTAGAAATAACGTTGTAATGTTCAAGGACCACTTCATTGGAATTGTCCACTAGTTGGGACTCATCACATGTCTCTATTTGGATATTTTACTCGGTATTCAATATTTACATTGTAATATAATTCAATTCGAATTATTTGCATTTCGCATATTTCATTTTTAAAATAATTATTGTCAATTAAAAAAATTTCAATACACAAAACTCGAAATTCATATCATCTGATTAGGAGCAAAGGGACCTTAACTATCCCACCACAATATATATTGATATTTATTTTAATGTTTAGCATCTCACAAATAACAAATCTCATTAATTTCTTAAACTATAATTAGATACCTTTCTTTCATGTTACGATTGCTTCGTTTTGATTTCAGTGTTGGAAAAAACGACCTAATTAATGGATTAACTTTGCACTAATCCATCATTAAGATTTTGGTTTAACTGATTCCATCTTCGGTCAATGTCACATTAACGACTATATAATAATGATGATATACACAACACCAACTATAAACATCATTATCTTCTTTCCATATAGATTTTAATATTCAAAAAATGAAATTTTGATTGAAAAATTAGTTAAAAGTAAAAAATATTTCAAGATATAACTTTTTATTGAATATGAAAAGACTTAAATAGTCATTTGGAGAAAAAAAATAGAAAGAATAAATAGATAGATGATCATTAATGTTACTCCATCCGACCAACTTTACTTGACCCCTATTGATTTGACACAAGATCAAGAAGTAGTAAATGATAGGGGTAATTTTATCAAAGTACCCTTTGAATATATAAATGCTATGTCTTGAAAAATATAATGGAAAAATAACTATAATTACTGATAAAAATAAATTAGGATGTAAGTATAAAATTATTTTTTGATTTAATAAAATGAAAAAGTATTATTGGACATTCCGAAGATCGACGGAGGAAGTATTTCTCGTGATATTTGGTGAACTACTTTGGTGAACTACTTTTGAAATTTGAAATACTTTTTGTGTCATTAAATTTTTATTGTTTTCATTAATTAATTTCTTTTTTCGGACACTTTTTTCTCATTTATTATTCAACTATATGTAAGGTTATAGATGTGAATGTAATAAAGAGAACGAATCACCATTATTTTGTACTGATAAATTAAAAAACTTAAAGCTGAAATTTCAATTTTGATTAGAAAATATATACTTTACTTTATAACACAGAACTTTACGCTATAAGTTGATATTTAGTGTTATTTATTAGTAGTATTTTAATTATTATATTACTCTCTCCATCTATCTTTATTTATTTAATATACTAATTTAGGATATTTAATAATATTTGTCTATTTTATAAAATTAAGAGAACATTTTATCCTTAGTTTCTAATTTGCCCTTATCATTTATTATAATCATTTTCTTATTTTTTTAAGATACTATATTTATTATATTCAAAGTATAATTTGATAAAATTGTCTCTATCATTTACTATTTCTTAATCCTTGTATCAAGTCAACAGGAAAAAAATAAAGATAGACGGAGGAAGTATTTTGTTGTTGTTATTGTTACTTTTCTGAATGCTTTGTATTGCTTTTATAAATACTTTGATTTATTATAATTGAGCTGAAAAATTTTAGAAATAACTTCTCTATTTTCATGAGATAGAAATTAAGTGTCTATGTTCACTTTAATTTCTTCAAACTTCATGTATAAATTACATTAAATATATTATTATTATTATATGAACATCAAATATTTTTTTTAAAAAACCAAACAGATCTGAACTTTGGATCTTTTAAATAGGATAATTTTTGTCTTCAAGTCTCAACGGAAATATATTATTAATATATCTTTTTTCTTTTATAAAGAGAGTACTGGGACCTGTAAAAAAAGAAAAATGGAGGCCACGGAACTCAAAATACAAAAGTTAGCTAGATTTTAGGAGAGTTTTGAAGTCCGTGTTCTTAAATTTTTTTTTTCCACTTTTATTTTTTATTATTATCAGCTCAGGAGGTACAATTTCCAACAAATATAGAATATCTATTACTACTACTACTACTGCAACACTGGAAGGAACCATATACAAGACTGGTCAATCAGTGAGCGAGAGAAAGGAAAAAGAAAATGGGAAAATCAACAGCTTCTTCTTGCTTAAAGATCATTGCTTGTGGCAGTGATTCTGTTGACCGTGATGAACTTGAAGCTCCTTCTGAGGTGAAAAATCTAAAGCCCCTTTTTCTCAGATCAATTTTTCATCTGTTTTTTGTTCCATTCTGAAGATGACAATGTGTATTAAAAATTGAATCTTTTTTGTGAGATAGTGTTTTTAAATGAATCTTGGATCAACCCCTCAAACTGTGGAGTCTGATCCTTTTTTGGGTTTTTCTTGTTTTGACAAATTGGTTGAGTTTTTGAGTTGAGCTGATTTTTTCTTGAGTAATGGAGCTTCTTTTGTGGAAGTTAGGTAGGAAAGTTTTGAACTTTGCCACTGGATCTCTATTAGGGGGTGCAAGATTGTGTAATGTGGACTGATTAGGTTTGGATTTGATTTGTGGTTTGGTGGAGAACTTGTTAGATGTATTTAAATAAGAGATATATTCTTCAATTGTTCATGTTTGTTAGTTAAATAATTGCCAAGTACAAGGAAAGGCTTGATTTTGGTCAGTTGATATGAAATCATTTACACCATGAAGCTTTGTACTGTGTGGATTCAATGTGTTTCAAAATGGAAATAAAGAAATAGTGATGCAATTTACCTAATAAAGAAAATTGATTCAATTTTTGACTGCCAATGAGGATTGTGTTTTCCTAAGGTAAATGCCAGTGAATGAGTGAAACCTTTGATTTTCTGCTGTCCATGCCTCTTGGGCGACTGTAAGTGTTACATACAAGCTCGCTGGACCTGAGGATCAATCAACTTTGCCTCGATCCCAGAATATTAGATTTATGTTCAATGTTTGTCAAAATTTAGTTTAGTTAGTCGAGTTGTTGTACTTGCTCTTAATAATGCCTTGTCAAATTTACGCTATAAGTTTTGATAACATCTGGATTATCATGTCAATTTGAGTATGTAATATTTCAGCATCAAGTTAATCCTTATGATGATGTCAACATGCTACTCCAATGCAAGCACTGCTTGTTTCCAAATGCTTTATGCCAAATATATGCTGTCTTCCTTCTTATGTCATTATCTCCTTGCTTCTGTGTAGTTTGTAATCTAAGTTGAGCTGATAATTCCAGATACGACTTAAGATTAACTATTCCCTGATTGGTGGAATGCATAAGTATGGAAAAACAAATCAAGTACCAATCTGCTTATGATTCATTTCTTATCTACGGTCTCTGCATGGAAGCTTAAGCGGACGGCAGGAAAAAAAAAATCATTTGTTCCAAGATATGATAAAGAAGATCTATGGATTCATTTCTAATCAAAGGCATCTAGGCATTATAATTTTTCTTAGTAGGAAGCTTGATTTTCCAATCTTCCTACTATATGCATCATAACTCATCTTCATATGGTGTGTTGATTGATTCCAGAAATGCTCAATCTACAATCTGCATGTTGTCCTCTCTTATCCCCTGTGGTCTATAGTACAGATCTAATATAGGACATTGATCTCTTTCCACTGTTTCCCTCTTCCTATCTACACTTTATTATGGGTAAACGGAGAAATTGATATACATGTGGGAGGTTTCTAAACTCTGCTTTTTGCAATACAACTTTATATCATATTGGAGTTCTGTTGAATCTTACACAATTCTAATAGAAGAATTTTTCAGAATTTATCTTTTGCTTTTTTCATTGCCTTTATTCTTTGTCGGATGAATTATTTGGTTCATTTTCCTAGAGTAAAAGCTCAAGCGACAAACGTGGATGGAGTTTCCGCAAGAAATCTGCCAGGCATCGTGTATTAAGCAATACAGCAGTTTCAGAAACACCATCTGGGAACAAGGACTGGCCAGAAACTGCTAATGCCAATCCGCAAACACAATCTAACTCTACCATTTCAGAGAAGGCATCTGTCATCCAATGGGCAGATGAGAAACCCCAGTTTTCAACAGTCGAGAAGTCCCAGATCTCGGCAGACGAGAAGGCCTGGATCTCGGCAGATGAGAAGCCCCACGTCCCAGAAGATCAGAAGCCCCACGTCCCAGAAGATCAGAAGCCCCACGTCCCAGAAGATCAGAAGCCCCAGGTCTCAGTGGATGAGAAGCCCCAAGTCTGCACGGACGTGAAGCCCCAGCTCTTGGCAGAGTTCTCAGCAGATGAGAAGCCCTTGATCTCCAAAGAAGAGAAGCTCGAGGTCTCCGAAGATGAGAAGCCCAATCTCTCTTCAGATGAGAAGGCCCCCGTCTCATCCGAGGAGAAATCCCTGGCCTCAGACTTGGTGGATGTAAAACAATCAGAGCAAGTAACAGCTATAGTCAATGATGGTAAAGCTGATGTCATTCCAGATGAACCCGTTCTTATTATCCAGGCTGCAGTCAGAGCATTTCTGGTACCTCAATTTTGTTATCTATTCTTTCCATTAGTTTGACCATTTTATGGTTAAAGCTTTTGGCAGTTATATAGTTAATTTTGTATTTGATTGTTTCTTCTTCTAGGCACGAAGAGCTCAACTGAAGCAAAAGCATATTACTAAATTGCAAGCTGCTGTCCGTGGACATTTAGTTCGCAGGCATGCTGTTGGAACTCTGCGATGTGTCCAAGCTATTGTCAAGATGCAAGTTCTTGTTCGAGCACGTCATGCTAATCGCATCGCAGAAAGATCTAGTATCAAGGAGAAGCTAAATGTAAGTGTTGGAAAGATGAAGAGCGTGAAACTGTGTTGGCCGTATTTCTTTCTCAAGCATAAGCCTGAAGGTTTTTGTTTGCCTTGTGTTGGAATCATATAATGACATCTCTGATGTTGCTTTCTTTCAGGGAAAGGACTCAGGAACAAAATCAGAGTCCACATACATTTCTATTTCAAAGTTACTGAGCAATAGGTTTGCTCAACAGGTATATATATCAGTAATTTTTCACTATAGGATCTGAAAGATGCGACATTCTTTTTAGATATGTATCATTTTCCCTTTAAACTGATTTTTTATTTCTCCTTTGGTACAAGCTCCTTGAATCAACTCGAAGGACCAAAAGTATTAATATTAAGTGTGAGCCTTCCAAATCTGATTCTGCCTGGAAATGGTTAGAGAGATGGATGTCTGTAGCATCACCAGGAAATCAGCCGTCACCACAGTCTGAATTAATTGCAGAGCAGCAGGAGAATGAACCTACCAAGCAGTCCAGTAACCTTATGGAAAGTAAAGTTCAGGTTGATTCCGAGTCTGTGGACTTCAGACAGGCTGAGGAGGCATCATTTTCTGCAGTGCCATCAGAAAGCGATGATAATTTGATCACTTACGATGCAGACAGCTTAGAGTTGCAAGCTGGCATACCGTCTTTACCTCCTCAGCCTCAGAATGTCGATGAGAAAACTTCAAGAGAGGACACTTTCTGTTCTATTCCTACTCAACTCAAGGATTCCAAGGCTCTCCCTGAGATGGAGCCCAATTCTTTCCATGCAAAGACTGACTTTGAGAGAAAGGATACACATTCTCTGGAACCTCCAGAGACCGGGAGCAAAAAGGTTTTACATGGATCAAGAAAGGCAAGTAATCCTGCATTTATTGCTGCTCAAACAAAGTTTGAGGAACTCACTTTGGCAGCTAAATCAACGAAAGTGTCTAGTTTGCCCACTCATAAAACTGAAGATGAATCTAGTGAAGATACGTTTTCATCTATCACTGATCATTCATTTGGGGCCAGGGAAACTGCTCCATCAGAAAATCCGGTTCCTCATAGTACAAGAGTTCAAGTTGGTGGTTCGGAATGTGGCACGGAGCTTTCTATTTCTTCTACCCTTGATTCACCAGATAGGTCGGAAGTTGGAGGTCATGTATTTGAGCAGGAACTTCCTTCCAACATTGGGACTGACCATCATAAGAGCAATGGATACCTTCACATTGAAGATAATAGTACAAATGACTTGTCACACTCTGACTATGTTCAGGAAGGGAGAGAGAATCCTTCCGATGATGCTAAGCATGTAAATGTTATGGTTAGTTCAGATCCATCACCCAAAGAGCAGAAGCCAGAGAACCATTCAGTTAATGTTCAAATGGAGCAAGAAAGTAAGACGGATCGGCTATACAAGTCATCACCAGATGCATCTCCAAGGAGCCATATTACTGTCCCTGAATCCCAAGGGACACCTTCTAGTCAAGTGTCATTGAATCCTAAGAAGATAAAAAGTGAAAAAAGTGGATCAATTCCCAAGCGTCGTTCTGCACCTGCTGGCAAAAAGTCTCCTTCAAAATCAAACCATGCTCCAGGTACAACTAGTTCGGAACAATTACCTAAGGATCATAAAAATGAGAAGCGAAGGAACTCCTTTGGTTCAGCAAAAGCTGGACAAGCTGATCAGGAGGCTAGAGATAACACTAATAGCAGTTCTCTCCCAAGTTACATGCAAGCAACAGAATCTGCAAGAGCCAAAGCTATCTCAAATAGCTCTCCAAGATCTAGTCCAGATGTCCACAATAAAGAGGAATACCTCAAAAAGAGACACTCTCTCCCTGGTTCAAATGGTAGGCAAGGTTCACCTCATATCCAGCGTTCTCTGTCTAATGCACAGCAGGGAGCGAAGGGAAATGGAACTCAATCTCCACAGGGTATTTTCTAAACCTTCAGATGCCTTGCATATAATCTATTGCCATTAATTAATGCAACGAGTACTAACTTGAGTTTCTGACTGGAGTTACAATGCGGTGCTCCAACTCATTTCCCCTATGATAGAAGCGATATATGTGATCAAGTATGATATCCAGAGTCAGTCACCTGAAAACTATTAACACTGCTGATGTAGTGTCACAATGATATAGATCAGGGAAAAACTTGTGCTTTACAAATGGTATCAGCTTCCTTTTTGAATCCGGCATGTTTGTCAATTGAGCACCGTTTATAAAAACCAAATCTTTCATCTCTCACGTGATCACCTGGCATTTATTCTTTCCCTTGAACTCTTATCTTTGTTTTCTTTTAACTTTTCTTACTATGTTATATTTAGAATACTTTACTACTTTCAGCGACACCAAAATTGTTGATTGTGAATCATGCATGTGTCCCCCCTTGAGTTCCTCTTATCTTTGAGCTTTTCCGTGCAAATTTTTGGCAGTTTGCACATGCATTAAGATTCAAAAGGATGAAAATCACTGGCATTTTATGACAACAATTTTGGGTCACCAAGATTCTTTAACCTTTGGACCGACTTTTTTTTTCTTCCTCCAATTCCGAGCCTTATGGATTTCTCACATGTAATATTTTGTCAATGTCTGATGTGTGTTTTTGCAGAGAGGAAATGGCAGAGATGAGTAGAGTTCCTCTGTGACTCAACTAACGGATGGCATATGACGGGTGTGGCCTATTGGCACTTCCTTTGGATGCTGGTCATCTGCTCTTGGGAACTCAACAGCAAAGCCATGCCCTGGACCATTATTTATTTGTGAAGAGAAATGTAGAAAGAGCTATTTTTCTTGTAAATTTACTATATGCTGATGCCTACTCAAATCCCCCCTTTTCCTTTTCAAGGATTTTGTTTGAGATGCTTGTTCTTCTTATTCCTTTACATCATCTTTGTGTGTATCTTTATATTGTGTGCTGTTCTGGCTGATGTATTTCTGACTGCTAATGACAAGTTTGGGAGAGTTGCTTTCAGCTGAAGGTGCTGTCAACCCCCCTCCCCCACTATGGTATCTGAGTTTATTGATTCTTTTGATATTAGGTGAAAATTGTCTTCAAGATTATTGAGTTACAGGAAGTCCCTTTAGCTTGGACCTTCAACAATAATTATACCAGCATTGATCTCAAATATTTGTCATACCAAAGAAGATTGTATATATATGCCACCTGCTTAACTTCCTTAATGGATAGAAAGTACTGGTACTTACCAAGTCAGCAGGAGAACCAAGCACTCTGATGTCATCTAAGCCTAGAGCTTACACGTGACATGATATAGAATACATTAAGCATATCCAAATGTGGAATAGGGCTGTTATCTGTAATAAAAGTTCATACGCCCTTTATTTCACTACATATGGCTTGTACTTTTTTAGTCCGTTCAAAAGAAAATATATTTTTTTAAAGTTAGTCTGACCCCATGTCATAGAAAGAGTAAACTTGAAACGAAGATCAAATTATTATGTATTATGAAAGTCTCTCTATAAAATAATATGTACCAAACAAAACATGACTTCTAAATTTTGTGATTTAGAATTAAAGGTTTGCAAAACGTAATGTTATGATCTCCTTCAACCTATCAAGTATAGGAAGTAACTTACTCTTTTTTAAAACATGGTGAAAATAAATGTTAAAATTGTTTTTAAGTTTTTTAATACACTGTAAAAAAAAATACTTGCACAATAACTTAAATTAAATGTGAAATTTTTTTTATTGCACACTTAAAAATAAAAATAGAAATATATACACACTCTCTTAATAACTCCAAAGAGAGGGGAAGTAGAAATCAGTGTGCTCAAAAGAGAAGGAGAAAGAAGATGTTGAAATTCTTGTCAAAGGTAAAAATCGAATTCAATGCCTTAGATCCACGCATAGCTTCTTGTATGGAGTTTTTGGCTCAATGTAACGCCCCTAAAGCCAAAGAATCAAACCCAAATTGCCAAGTTCAGGTCAAGCGCCGCACTGATGACCACCCACCCCAAATCTCTGTGACTTTCGTTAATGGAGTCGAGCAGACTTTTGATGCTACTTGTACACCCGCACAGAAGATCCGTACCATGATTCTTGAAAAGGGTCAGTACCTTGAGACTGAACAGATGTTTCGTGATGCTGGTGAGAAATGGCCTGTTATTATTCCTGATGAAGAGCTCAAACAACCCTTTCTTGGAATAAAGGTGATTGCTTTTTCCATTTCTCATTGGTGCTTTGTGAATTTTGTGGTGATTTGCTTGAGGCATATTGTCGAACATGTTGAGGGTATAGCTTTTAGAACCCCTTATGTTTTTACTTTTAGTTTAGTTTGTGTTCCCGAGTTGGGATGCAGCAGCGGAGTCAGTATTTTCAATAAGTTGATTCAAAATATAGAGAAGTAAACACACGAAGGAAAATTAAAGAATTTTGACCTTGTGTAGATTTTTAAGTGCTTGCACTCCTAGTTCCACCCGTAGAGGAGGAGAGAAGATTATGATTTCTATAACTTTCTGAAATTTGTTGCTTTCTGGATGATAGGCTATGCGAAGGATGATTAAGTTAGTGATCCTCTATAGATGGACTGTCTAAATTGGATGATGAAATGAGAACTCTTTTGTTGTGCTAGAAGTGTTGCATTCGTGGTTATTCTTAACTAAATTGTAGCTCATTGCGTACATTGGAATGGAATCTAGAGCACTCTTGTTTGCTATTTTGTATCTTCCGTCCTGATTGGGTTCATGGTTAATCCATTTGTTGCTCTTATGTGATGATCTATCTTCTCAAAGTCTTGGAATTTTTGTTTGCTAATCCTCAACGAATCTGTGTTCATTTCTTGGTTTGTTAGCATCTGTACAGCCCGTCATTATCAACTAAAACATGAAAACTAATAAGAATTCCTTCCAATTTGCATAAACTTGAGTAGAATGGTAAAATGCTCTCTTGGGAGTAATGATTGGTGGCTATCAATTATTTGCATATGACTATGTTTTAAGATCCCTCACGTAATAATCTGTAGACAAAGACTAACCGGTAATATTTTTTTGATGAATAGTATTATAACATGTAATATTCTTCAAATACCTTGGTGTTTCATGGATATTAGAAGCTAAATATTTGCATTTACCAGCTCTTCTATATGCCAATGTGTGGCTTTGTGTGTGTGTGTTTCTAAAAAATGATAAGCAAGACAGTTCTTAGATAGCTGAAGGTATGTTTATCACGAGGGAGTAGCCCACTATCATAAAGAAGGGGTCTTTATATCATGATAGGAGATGCAGTTAAGGTTTTTGCCTTTCTAGTTATCAATATGTATCCCTTAGGTTTCTCCTAAGACATCAGTTTGATGGTTCTAAAATTTCATTAACCAGTTATCCCAACAAGATCAGTGGAATCTAGATGCTGTCCAGAATTTTGATTAGAGGTGCTGCGGTAGTGGGGTTTTATGTCCTGCTTATCACTTTCAACAGAAAATGGAGTGGGTTTGAGGAGCTTTATGGATTTGGATCAAACTCAGAGAAAATTATGCTAGAGTAGAACTGTAAGAAACTTTGAAGAGCTTTTTATTTTTTAGGTGGGTTATTTATAAGAGAGAATATATTTATTGGTAGTTTTGTTGCCAATGAAGAGTTGCTCTTGTTGGTATGCTTCAAGATCAGTTGCCAATATTACTCTAGAAAGGTACTGTAGTCTCGGAGCGCTTCCTTCCGTATAATAGAATGAACTTCTCTATTATGTCCATTAAGAAGTAGATTAGACTAAGTTACCTGAGGTCCTCTCAAAATTAAAGGCCATGTTACGGAGGAGAAGACTAGAGTCCTGAAGGTATAGGTAGTAAGTGTTTGTAATAGATCTCTGCTTTTAGGTTTGAAACTACAAGCGCGATAGGAAAATTCAGACTATCTATCTATTGCTTTTAGGTCTTGAACATGCATAATGTGTATCCTTGTCAAAAAGAACACTAGCCTAATGTGTGTTTATTTTTCATATTTCTGTGCTTCTAGTCATGTCCTCCATTTGGACCATTTGCATACAGAGTTTTGGCTATTTCTAGTACATAGAATGTTCTGCTGCCGTAAAACTATGAAATTATTCGTCGTAGGCCACAACCTTGTTCTGCATTGGTGCTGCATAGGTTTAAGAACTTGTTCAAACTGTTACCATTTGAGAGATAGATCACTAGCTGCTTGTACCAACAATGTGTGTCGTCTATGTAAAACTTTTTAAATTCCTAATTATTCATTTGGTTAGTCTTCTAACTGTATTTATCTACAAATTTCAGCCAAAGAAAGCAGAAGAGAAGAAGCAATAATCACAGCTTCTCATACCTAGCTTGTCGTCGGGGCGTTTTCTTAGCATTAGTTCATCTATATGACATTCCAGAGAGATGGATCTTCAAATAGGGGCAAATCTAGCTTTTTGCTGGTTTTATGTTAACAAGAATATTAGATTTGTACTAGATCATGAATTTGCTGTCCATTGTGTTGTGAGACTTTGAAATACCATTTTTTACAATCCTCATATCTTTCTACCTTTTCATCCTGCAAAAGAATAACATTTCCTTCCAAAACTTTTGATCTTATTTTGGAACTGACTCTAATACTTTGTCCTTGAAGTAAATAATGGCATGTGCATTTTCTGGCCAAGCTAGATTTGTTTCAAAAGTAATTGATCTTCTGGAAAAACAAGAAGTCCAATTATTGAGGAGGAGATAACTAAAACTATCAAATGTCTTATGTGGGATTGTGCAAAAAACTTAGAAGATGGACAACACTGACCAAAAAAACATCTCAAATCTAGTATACATTTTACATAATGCATTGTGTTTTTGTACTTCACAAACTTACCCACTTACACTAAAGATGACACAGAGTTAAAGACTTGAGAAACAAAACATACAAACTTATTCAAAGTGAAGTAGCAAATGAAACTTGGAACTTTCATTATATACATTATGATGGAAGTTCTGGATCATGTGGAGGTCTCTTGTACTGAAGAATTAGCTCATCGATCTTCCCGACGAACTCTGTTAGGATTAGAAATCATATCCATCATCATTCTCTCGGGGGAATCTTCCCAATCTCCAAATGTTTTCAAGTCAACCTGCAGGTAAGATTAAGAAATTTTTTTACTTTATCATGCTGCTCATAATTCGATGAAACAGTGAATAACGTCCACTGAAGTCATATTACCTTTCGTCTTTGCTCAGTAAAGAGCTCCTCCCTCTTCTTGTACAATGATTGAATCTCTCTAGCCCTTTTTCCTCCCAATCCCAAAACCTCCACGTCCATAAGCAGAGCTTCAACTGGTAAGAACCCCTGAATATGGCATTGAGATTGAGAACTTCGGAAGAAAACAGCAAGAACTTCTAAAGAGCAATGGTCGGCACTTGAAGTATTACCATTAATACAAAAGGCATTCTTCTCCTAGGTACTTATAAAAGAAATAAAAGCTAGTAGTAAACCCTAATTATGTCACGAGTACATTAAACGACTGGATGCAAAATGAAGAGTGCACACGTTGATTTGTGTTTTTATCCATGATAATCTAAGCTAATTTTACAAATTTATCGCACTTACAAATAAAATCAATTAAGTGCCAAGAGTAACTTCTTTATGGTCAAGAATTAGTGCATGGGGATTTAAGAAGTATTAGGAAAGGTGATCACACAGGACATGACAAGCCTTCAAGGTTCAACGTACCAGGGACATGACCCTACATAAGAGAGTGAGGAGGTCAAGATTTCAGGTACATAGCTAGAAAGTAAATAGTTTCGCGTCTTATATCTTCTGCTAGTAGTTTTAGTATTATATATAGGCATCTAAATGATTCATCTACGATACCTGGTCAGGGTAAAGAGGACCATGATGGTAAGTTTTGTCACAAGCATGATGACGAACTGTAACTTTAGCAAAATCTTCATCCACAAAAATTCTTTCATTGCCAGAGGATCCTCCAAAAGCAAGTCCAACAGGCTTTGGATGAGCTTCATATTTAACTGTTCCGTGCAGGTGGCTATAAACAAAGTTTTTCTCCTTTCCTGCCAAAGAACTATTTGTCTCATGCTGTCATTCATGTATAACTCTCTGAGCTGGTTAGACCAGATACACTACCTGAAGGAGTGAATACATGAAAAACTGGGCTGATGGAGTACAAACTACCAGACGTCCCATAGAAACTGTCATGATTTTCTAAACCCTGATGAATGAGAGCACCAATAATCCATCTCCTTGCATCATTATTGGCCTCATGAGCGGAGATAAGTATTAACAAGGGACCATTATATCCTTCAACATTTGACCAGAATCTATTCAGACCTTTTCCATGAAGAGAAGACCTATAGGTTGGGAGAAAAATGAAAATCGATTCAGAGAGTTAGTAATACAAGAAATTAACAGAGTTCTACTAATAGTCAAACTAAGCCAGGAACAAACCGATAAAGTAGGTAATCATCAACTTCCTCTGCAGCACTTGGGAAGCATACTTTTGAAATCTCTTCACTTAAAGTGCCCCTCAATGTGAGTGAGATAGCCCAAGCCCTTCCAGAATTAAGGAGATGGCCAATAGTCATTTCCTTTGCAGAAATGTTATGCAAGAAAAGGCCCTCTTTGTCATGTTTTTCCTGCTATTAGTTCAACTTCAGAATAAGTAATTGCAGAATTCCAATTTCTTGATCATAGCATGGTAAGTGTTCATAAGTAACGTGGCATCAAGGACAACTAACAGCGGTGAACCTTGTATAACCGCTTATTTTCGTCTTTTGTCAAGAAGACAATGACGCAATCTGCCAGAATAAGAAGCCGTTGAACTCCAATAAAAACCAGTAGTGGTTTATTGTAAGATGCCAAGCTCAAACTAGAATTCTGCTTGGACAACAACAACATACCCAATGGAATCCCACAAGTAAGGTCTGGGGAGGGTAAAATATACGCAGACCTTACCACTACCTCATAGAGATATAGAGGTTGTTTCTAGACGAGAAGCTTTAAAAAAATATAGTAGTAGTGGTTGATGATAAGAGCTTAAATGAAGAAATAAGGATTTATGTAGCTGACCTCAACTTGTTTGGGACTAAGGCGTAGTAATAGTTGTTTCAAGTAAAATATTTTATTCATATGAGCACAACGTGCTCTGATGTGCATAAAAATTCCTACGACATTAATCTTTTTCAAAAGAGAAAGGAGTCAATGAAATACTTGAACCAAAACAAAAATATGGAGTCAGTGAAACCATGCCAAGTCTATATTACAGAGGTTCTTTTTGCAGGTGGGAAAGCTACATGAGGCATAACATGCACAGAAGTAATCTAACAAACAAGGAAAAACGTACAAAATTGAAAAACTACTTGCACTAGAATGTTTTCTCCGAGTAGAATATACATAAAAGCAAATATAGACCTCAAGACTGTGGTTCACATTCTTTCTTTTTGTTCTTCCCCCCTTCCCAGCATAAGTCCTGAACCTAACAGTGAGAACGACCAAGAGATGCAAAAATCGAAAAAGGAGAACAAAGGATTGAAATTAAAGAGCAAGCAGGAAACATGGATGGAGAACTATTAAATTATTGCAACCAGCCTACAAACTTATTACTTCTCCAATCAGATATGAAAAATGAAAGAATAGCACAGCACAAATGTTGAATTGACTGAACGTATAAACCTAATAATTACCTCAAAAAGGGAAGCATCAAGTACAAGGTGCCCTTTGAGTTTCAGAAGACTCATATATACTAGTAGCCGTTGGTTGTCCATTGTAAATATTCGGTAACTGACTTCTACGAAAGATTAGCTTATCAAACATGTTTAACAAGTAGAAACTCCATAATCAAAACTGAAAACACTCCTAAGTCCTAAGTTTAATTGTTTTTTCATTGAGGAAATAATACTACCCAACTCTTCCCTTTCTAGCTCGTCCCAAAAAGAATCACACTTTTCTATATTTAGTAGCAATTTAAAGTTTCAACTTCCAATTTTAGCCATAATAAGATGATTTCTAGTTGCACAAATATCTCTGATTTATTTTGAACCACAAGTCTCAAAAGTGTTCCTTTCATTCTTAAACGCTGCGCCACATTACTTGAGACGGAGGGAGTAAGACATTCTCTCTTTCCCCACATGAATTTAGTCTTGTGAAAGCCTTTGGACATATGAAACACCTACTTTCCCCTGTTTCTTCAATCAAACACAAAACACATCCTTGAAATTTTAAATTAAAAATGAGAGTACCTCATGAGCGGCTACGTAAAAAAGTCTAGCATGGACGAATTGTCCAAAGCAATCGGCGAGGCCTGGCACTGCCTTCAAAACCCACATTATAATCTTTGCAACAGGAAGTTGTATATCCATATCTAAAGTGCTGTTCTCCCACAAATCCAATTTTTTATCAGCTTCGACACAAGAGTCTATAGCTGACAAAACCAAATGTGTAACATCTGGAAGACCAGAATCACCTAAACTAGACGAAGACTTCAACTTGTTCGAATCCCACCACATAATCCAACACATAGAAAGAAGCATCCGAACATCAGCAGGCAATAAAAATCCACTGATTTTGCCATCATCCTCATTGGAAACGACCTGCAGTTTTTCTGGAAGACCTGCCTTGACGGATATCATTCCAAATAACCTCAACAAACTATTAAGTGAAGCTGAACTAACTGTCCTTCCAGAACACTTAATATAGCCTTTCAGGAACTCAACCCAACTGATACCTCCCTTTTCAGATAAGAAAAACATGTCAACTAATGAAGAACTCAAATGACTCATCAAAACTGGAAATTCCTTTGGCAGTGTAGACTCTTCATTTGTTGATCCTTCAATAGAGAACTCAAAACATTTCTGTAACCAACAACATAAATTAATCACAGCACAGCTCAAAACAATAACTAAAGACAGAAAATTCAAGAAAGTTCCAACTTTTGCTACAATCCCACTTCCGGGTGATGCAAAAAGTCCCAAATGTAAACATCATAGTACAACCCCCCCCCCCCCCCAAAAAAACCTCAAAAACAGAAATGGGAAATCCATAAATAACACGAAAATTCCAACTTTTGCTAGAACCCACTACGAATGTGATTCAAACAAAGTCACCAAAATGCAAATTGAGCAAAGATATGCAAAAGGGTAAAGTTCAGAAAATCCAGAAATTTCAAGAAAATTCCAACTTTTGCTAGAACCCCACTTCGAATATGATTCAAACAAAGTCACAAAATTCAAATTGAGCAAAGATAAGCAAAAGGGTAAAGTTTGGGAAATCCAGAAATTTCAAGAAAGTTCCAACTTTTGCTAGAACCCCACTTCGAATGTGAGTCGAACAAAGTCACCAAAATTCAAATTGAGCAAAGATAAGCAAAAGGGTAAAACTTTAAGAGCAGAACAAGAAGAATTACCTGAAGGGAATGGAGAGGGATGGAGTGAGTTTGAGGATCAGAAAGAAGAGAAAAAGCTTTTTGAAGATTAGGAAGAGCTCCAGTTGAAGCAGCTACAGATTCTGCTTCCCGTTGCTCCGGCGACACTTGCTCGGTCGATGAAGATTGACCCATTTCTGTTTAACTGAAGTCCGATAAACGGCTTTTCCCTTTTGCCGGAAGTTGTCGGTGGAAGATTAGAAGTTAAGAGTGTCAAGGAATTGTAGAGAAAAGACACGTATCAATTGACGATAACATATTTATACCTTTGGATTATGTGGCTCTTTAAGCCACCGAAGAGACATTAAAATATTGGGAGTTTATTATTAGAAAGTAGTAGTACTCATGTAGATTTCATGTTTGTTTCTTATGAGATAAGTCCGGAATCTAGGATATTGTGGTTTTTTTTGGTCAAAGAGGTTGGAATGAGGTTGTCAATAATAGATTATTTGGAAAAATTGATAAAAGAAATTTTTGTTCAAGATTTGATAGTTGATTCATTCTCAGCCTTGATAAAGTTCATCTTGTTGCACTAGGAATGAACAAGGTCGGTTCCCCTTCTTCTCATCA
Source organism: Solanum ossicruentum (assembly GCA_025774065.1). Lineage (NCBI taxonomy): Eukaryota > Viridiplantae > Streptophyta > Magnoliopsida > Solanales > Solanaceae > Solanum > Solanum ossicruentum. The sequence continues at coordinate 25,639,171 of JAOTQR010000079.1, forward strand.
TATTAGAGGAGCACAACTCTGTAATAGACTCGTACTGCAGAGCAAGCGGAAGAAAATGTAAGGTCGCGCGTGAGGACTCCTGCAAGAAAAGGATAAGCTAAGGCTTAGGCTTTCGTGCAGCTACTACGCCCTTGCTTCTTGCCCCTTATTTCAAGCTCAAAGAAAGCCTTGATCGATATGAGGAAAACGTGCACAAGGGCCCAACCTATACAAGGGACTTGGGCTCGAAAGCCGGCCTTACTCAACAAGCACCTTTTTTTAGGAAGATTGCTTCTTTCCACTCAGTGAAGATTCTATCTACAAAAGAAGGTCAACCAGTGTCACTTGAACATTTGGTTAAAAAAGAATTTTGAAGAAAGTCAAGCACGTGTGATAACTAGAAAATCACAATTCTAAAGAGTCTCGAGTTTTCTATAGAAAGGATGTGGCTCAACAGTTTCAAGATTTAGGCAATATTTTGATTATGTCTATCTTATTCACCATATATAAAATGAATTTTGTCCAACACCATTATATAAGATAGAGTAAGGCTTAACTTAGCCATTCATGACACAATGGAGCATCTTAGACAAAATGAAAATGCACATTTCATTGTCCCCTCTAGTTGCTGGGCTCCATGCGGATTGCTTTCAGCAATGGCTAGTATTTCTTAGTTTTTTCTTTTTGGGATATAAAATAGTGAATGTTTATTTAACAAGATAGTATTTGAAAGTTTCAATGGTTTTTGAATTTTCTTGAATGAGTTACTGTAAAAATCACCTCTTATAATACGTGAATCCTCGCGCATAGAGAGCTTAATGCAGATTGTCCTTCCATTTCCAAGTCATAAGAAGAAACAGCCTTTTATAAGACAAACAAGACACAGCTGAAAACTTCTTCAATATGTGGAAGGCAATGTTCAATAAAAGCTAAGGCTGTATTCTTACAGAGTCATCAACACTCATAAATTACAACTAATATAACAGAAATCTAGTGAATCATCTTCTTAAGTTGTTCAACAACACATTACATTTGCATGTTGTTCCATGCAACTAGTGATCAATCACTGTGAACTCTCATAGATCACTCGTACTGAGCTCAGTTTGGAAATTCTGATGTTGAGCCATTTATGCCTTGCAATCCAGCAGAGTTCAATAGCTGCATTCCTTCCTCTCCCATCTGCTGGACTTCTGTAGGCGATAAAATTCTGATGCATCGTACACATCCAACAAATTCCCTGCAAGACCATTACATAGATGTTAGTTGAACACCATACCGAGTTTGATCTAAAGTGAAATGCATAGTATGAGCTTTCATATTCAAACACAAATATGAGAGGTTTGGTTAAAGAGAACTTACTCCCAAGGATCATCCCCAACAAGGAGGACATCATTCTCAAAATCCACATATACCAACTTCCAGCCTGAGCCTCTTGTGTCATTCAGTAGCCCCTCGAGCCCAAACATTCTTTCAATTTCAAAGCGCAGTTCTTCATAATTTTTAAAACCAGAAACATCAATTGACCTTCCTACAGATCCAGCCTTTTGAATCTGTACACCAGTAAATCCAGTCAGATTATGTATAGTAGAACACTGAAATGCAGAAACAACCATTACATAACAAAGAAATGGATATAAAATCTGAGGAAACTATTAAAGAATGCATATGCAAGGACATGTAATGAAAATGATGAGGGCACCCTCAGATGGAAGTGGCAAAATAACCTCAAGAGACGAAGAAGACTGCATATAACACCAAGTAATGAGTTGAAATTAGCATAAAATATATCTACTTCAGAAAATTTTTGCTAGTAAGATTGACATCTCAAAGTTACAACATATAAAATTGCTTACCTTTGTATATGTCCGCACACGTGGAGCAACTTGCTGCCATGAGCTATTTTGCAAAAGATTGCATTCATCAAAATTTACATTGCTTGATGATGCACCACCCGAGTTGTCGGCAAACTCTTGTACAGAGAAATTCTGAGAATCTGCCAGGCTAGCTGATGTAATTTGAGATTGAACATCTTGACTAGAACTGATGTTGCCTAATAGAAAATCTGAAGGATTCTGGAAATCAGTAGGCTTCAAAGTGCAGAACTCATCTAACACTGTGCTCGAAACAGAATTATCAATCACTGTGCTCCCGCTGTTGCTATCAAAATTAAGACAACTATATATATCATTTTGGTTATGGCTCTCCTCTGACAGGTCTTTAAAACCATACGAATCAGGTAGGAACTGCATGTTAGTCATATCTAGTGGAACCTGAAGATTTGTCTGGGAAAAGCACTTCACATCATTCAACTGATGATCCCACATATCCTGGCCCATTGGAGCTAGTGCAGGACCAATAGTATCAGGCAACATATAAGAATTGTCATGCTTTGTCAAGGTGGAGGTCGACACAGGATATCTGAGAATTCCAGCAGCAGACTGGAGAGGGGATAGATTCCACTCATTATTTGTGGAGCATTGAAGGAGATTGTTAGAACCAGCAGAATCAATTTGAGGATTATGGGGAATGAGCCATGGACTTGCTTGTAATTGAGAAAAGCTGTTATGTTGGGAAGCCGTTGCACTCACATCAGTTGGATGTTCATGTGGACTTGCAGGCTTTGTAGTCACTTTATCTTCATTACACTGAAACTGATCTAACTTAACTGATGCATTACTAGTTTCTTTTCTAGGCTCGGAACTTTTTCCAACAGTGTCAGTTTTTACTTTTTCAGGAGGTTGAGACTTCAACGGCAGAGTTGCTTGCTGTGAAGAAATAGAGTTCACAACACCAGCAGGTTGATTAAGGATGACTTCTGAATTTGTTTCACTTTGAGCAGGTGTAGATTCTACAGTAGTCAGCTCAGGTTTTTGGCTTCCTGCTGGCTGTATATCATTCCTAGCTTCTTGAGGTAGCGCAGTCTTAATGTCTTGTACTGTGGGGACACCACATTGAAGACCAGTAACACCAGAAGGAGGTCTCATCAGCATCTTCATTAGCTGTTCTGACCATAGGTTTGAGATCGAGGAACTTTGAAGATCCCCATAAACATTTTCAGGAACAAGCATGAAAGGGCGGTGCTGCATCAAACTGTCCCACTCAGTCTGTGCTCCTGTTTTAACCAAAAGTTAAAACTGTCAGATAATTTGAATATATCAAACAAGAGGAAGAGTAAGAATCAACATACCCAAAAAGGTAGATTGGTAAGGCCGTTTAAAGCCTGTGGTCAGGGAAGGAAATATGAAGAGACTTTCTGGTGTCTCAACTTCCCATGGACTAACTCTGTTCTGCTTGTCTCCACATCCAGGCTCATCCCACTCTACCTGTTAATAGAGGCGGGGTCAAATTAATAGAAAACCATGAATAGATAATTAGCTTCCATTTAGCACAACACGATAATTAGCTGTAATCAGTCAAAACATTAATCACCTGAAGACACCGCCATTTGGAACCAGGCCATCTCAGTGGATCCAAGTCACCAATGCCACTAATAGTGCCCATATATCTGAAAAGAAAAAAGGAGTACGCACAGACATCAAAGTCAAATGACGTGAAGAAGATTGATTATCAGACTCTAATTTTAGCATGTGATCCCACGGATACAGAAAGAAAATTTACCTGCGCTTACCCGATTCCTCAGTTTCAAACATCATTCCAAACCTCATACCAATGGACAGTTGTGTGCTATAAACAGATTTTCGATATTTGGCCACAGGTATGACAAACTCTGAAGGGCAAGCCCTGTAGAAAATAAGCACCAAGTTATAAGCAAAATACTCCCTCCATTTCCGTTTGTTTGTCTAGTTTTGATTTGACGTGGAGTTTAAGAAAGTAAAGAATACTTTTCAAGATCTTAAATTGAAGATAAGTTGAATATAATAAAAGGTCCTTTAATCTTTTGTGGTCAACATGCCATGTTTAACGTTTAACGTAAAGAGGCACTCTTTTCAAAATGGACTAAAAAGTAAAGGAAAATAAATAAATAGTAACAGAAGGAGTATATAAGCAAGTGGCGGATCTAATAGTCAAATGGAAACTGAATAGAAATAGACCAAGACTGCAAGGAGGGTGCGTTAAAGTTAAATATAACTAGTCAAAAACAACATTCAGAAGGAGAAATCCAAGGGAGGGGGCTTGAGGCAATCTTACAACTATGCGAAGTATGAAAAGGGAAGCTGGCATTTTAAACATACCTTGGATTGTAGAATATTGTGAATGTGCTTCTATTAGCAGCAGCATGGGCCGCAGCTGCAAGTACTCCAATATGCATACTATCGGCAGACAGAACTGAAGAGGGCAATGAAGTTTGCTGTCGGTTAGCACGCCTCACTCCCAGCAATAACTGTGACTTCTCATCCCTACAGCAGTTAAAATCAAAATATGAATCAGCGAGTGCAACATAACAGATCCTTTCTTGCTTGCTTGCCATCAGACTGTTTGAACTTTTGTAAAGTCTGATTAGCATGAGCACATATTTCTCAAGAGTGGATAATTCAGGCAGCTGCAACTTTCATTAATTAATTTGTTTTTGGAATACCTAATAAATAGAACAGAATCACCAGCTCTAAGGCGTTTAGCTCCAACAAACATGCTCCATCCGGTTGTGAGAAGATGTCGCTTTGGCTGCCCTACACAACAAGACAAAACAGGTGGAATAAACATTAAACTGACAGCCAAGTGAATCATGAAAAGTCAAACAACAAAATGAAATAAAAGAGATTAGAATTTGGTATAATCCAATTTCAGCATGCTCACCGCGGTATATGTGACGGAATGTCCAAGTATTATCGTGCAAGTCTCGTACGACAAGCTCTTGCGTTGGAGGTTGCATCGAATAATCCTAAAAGAGCAAGTACAACACAGAAAGCCAGGGCAACTTTAAGTCTTCTTTTCTTCCTTGTTCAAATGTAACTCATTCAATAAAACACAAGTCTCACCAAGGGTGGAAACAGCTTTTCTGCTGCTCTTCTAGGAACAGAGAATCCACCATGTGTGCTTGTATCACTGGCAGTCAGAGTTTTGCAAAAGAACTCAGTTGGATGCTTATTAGGCTTCAGCCCAAAATCTGGAATGGGGAAGACATCTTTCTCCTGACCAAGAACACATGATGAAAGAATTTCAACATGCATACATCAGTACATGAGCATCTTTATTAAATTTTAGTACAAACAAATTAGAACTTACAGAATTCACAGGTTGGAGGCTCATTTGGGCATAGATCTCATCTGTCTCCTTATCTGCCTATAAATGACACAAGCAGCAAACAGCAGTGTGATTGAGCAACCGCAGATAGTACTCCAATATAATACTAAAAAATATTATCTGGAATACAAGCATATATTTTAAACGCGCATACATGTAGAGTAACATTGTGAACTTGGCACAGCAATTGAGAAGCAAGATTCGGATAATTAGGTATCTGTGAAGTTGCTGTTCTATTTGTCGAAACCGCCACCTGTTGCAACAAGTTAGATTTTAATTAGCCTATCTTGGAGATGGTGCTATTTCAACAACCATAAAAGCACAAGCTGCAAAGGGACAGAGCAAATGACCTTGGGACTCTGTAACCAACAGGAGACCTCCGTCTTTCGTGGTTTCACTAAGTACACTAACAGAACTACCGGAGTACTTTTTCCAGGATATCCATAGTTGCTAATTTAGACAGAAGTCTTAGATACTTAAACAAAAGAAAGGGAATAGCTTTACTAAGAAATCAGCACAAAATATTCTTAGCCATAACTACATATTGATTCAAGTTTAAATTCAACAAATGCAGATTTACAGCTTGTTGAATTGATTCCCTTCAACTTTCTAATAGTACAAAAGAAAAGGAACTCAGAACATAAATGTTCTCCTGAAACATGTGTCCAAACCAGCAGGATTAGAGAGTGTTTACTTGGATATACCAAACAAATTCACATATCTGTGGCAAACTTTCCAAAAAAACAAAGACTTGCATATCTAAAGCATTATTTTCTCCAATTCACCCAGAAAACACCATATCAATCTGTCAAAAGCAATTTCTTCAGATAAAGGGTGTGATAACTACTATTGAACAATACTCTTGCCTAATAATACAAGCATTAAATGCACAATTTTGAAAAGAAATGCCAAAAATAATGTAGTAGCAACAAACAACAATAACATGAAAAAGATCAAACCTGTTCACTGTGGCCCTGTGGGAAGTAATACACAAGGCTTCCAACCTGAGGCAAAGTTACAAGTGGACCAGCACAAGCATGCCACAACTCAGAATTAATTAGCTTCCTTCCTCCTATATTGCATCAAAGATTCAACAAAATCCACGTAAAGATTCAATTTTTATAACTGTTAAAGCTAGATTGCCCATTTCAAGATTCAATTTTTACTTTTTGCCTACTCAGAGCTGAGCTCATAATCTACCCCAAAGCCTTCATGTTTATGCAATGAACAAGAAAAAAAATCAAGAATTCACAAGGAAACTGACCAGTATGATCCTGCATTTCCTTCAATAATTTCATTTCCTCAAGTAGAGTATGTGCTCCACTAACCAAACTCCCTGGCTTGTTCTTTTCTTCAACAGAACCCATCAAAAACCTCTGTGATTTCCTTTACTTCAACCCCAAAAACAAAACCAAAGAACCCATCCTTCCCAAAAAACTCCAATCAGCAAGTCAACAAGATGACATTTTTCTTAGTTCAAACAACCAAAAACTAACATAACTACCAACCCATCTAAGGAAATCCACATTCCACGTCAAGGGAATGATTGTTTAGAGGAATGAAGACATACTAAAGGACATGACAACATTTTCTTAGAGAATAAAAGACCAAAGAAAACAAAGGGTGAGAGAGAATCTAAGTTATTATGCAAGAAAACAATCTAATTGGACAGAGAGCATGCCCAAATAATCCAAAACCAAAGAACAAACACCCACCCTGCAAAAAGAGTCTTTCTCTCTGCAATCTAAGTGGGCCTTACTCTCCATCAACACCCCATCAAAGCAAAGTTCCTTTCTTTTTTTCAAATTTGCAAATTATAAGGAAGAATATAAAGAAAAAACCAAGAGGGGTCAGTTCTATTTTTCCATCAAAGCACGCGGACCAAAGCATGAGGGGTCTTCAGCTATCATTTACCTTTGTAAATTATTTTCAAAAGAAACCGACCTTTCGATGAAAGTGGTCATCATTCTGATTCCTCTTTTCTAAGCTTAGAAATAGAAACCCCAAACACCCCCTTATGAAAAAGATTCAATTTTTATTTCTTCTCTGCAAATACTACTACAGTTTTCTTGAAAGTGGAAAGAGTGATGCATGCTTTTATCCTGTGCACACAGTATAAAATATTTTAGGTTGATTCTTTTGCAGCTTTAGAGAGAGACTCTGAGGATAGAAATTTTGCAGCTAAAGAGAAAAAGAGAAGAAATGGAGGAAAACTAAACTTATACGAAAACGTACTAATAACACTTTGGACGAAGAAAGTCAGGAATTGATTGAATAAAAGAAATAGTACTAATAAAGAAATCAGAAAACGTACATTGCTTGCTAAGCTTTCACACAATACTACAGTTTAAAAACATAAATAAATCAGCCATATACTGTACAAGCGAGGAATTAATTAACTATATAATAATAATATTTCAAATAAGTCGAGATCGAGTATACATATTCACAGTACGAATGATGGAGTCAAAATTTTGATTAAAAGTTATCAAAATTTTGGATAAAAAGGTATTGGTCGACACTCCTCAAATATATATGGCTCTGCCAGTATGTATGATGTTTAACTAATACTTCAAGTAATATAAAAGATATTTAAAAAGACTAATGCACTAAGCTTTATATATAAGATTCAAGAAAGAATAGGATATAAATATCTATTGTATGCTTTTTATTGTACATTTTTATGATATAATAAGATATATATTATTCACTTTTTAAAATTAAGAAAGGGAGGGAAGTTTAAGGGATATATAATTATGGATGACTTGGTTTAATACCTTACTAATTTGATTTAGAATCTATTTAAATAAGCTTATTGCTTTTAACTTATAAGCCACAAGTTTTAAGTTAGAAATTCTAGCTTATAGGTTTTGACTTATTTTAATCATTTTGGTTTAAAAATAAATGTTTATAGGCACTTTTCTAATTTATCCAAATACTTAAAAAATGCTTAAAAATTATTTTGATATAAAAACACTTAAAATAAATCAATTCAATCAGATTCTTAATATTCTATTAATTTGATTTAATTTATTGCACAAAATTGTGGTTGGTGGGAAGAATTATGGCGTAATTTCAATGTGATTTTGGAGAAATTTCCACATTTAGTTATCTCTCAAAGTAATTCCCATTGAAGACTATTTTTTTTAAATAATTGAAATGTCTAAATTACTTTGCACACAATTTAAATAAACTTTATACTTATCACCTTTTATTAACATTAATACTTGATAATTTTGTTCATCAAAATTTAGATGGATGAAAAAAAATCTCATGATATTATTAAATTGTAATCATCAATTATGTCATTGATCCTTCATCCTTCATCATTCATCTATACACTTAAATATTTTAAAATTCATTTTCTTGATATGATGTCAAAGTTGGATATACTATTTTTAATATACCTAATTAGGATGTCATGTTATATTATTTACCCTCAAAATACACTATTCTTAAAAAATATGATGTGAAGTCTTAAATCCCACATTGTTAGCCCATTTTTCACTTCGTAATTCAACACTTATTTTCGAGTTTATTTAGAGTCAATTCTAATTGTTTTTTCATATATTACAAGAAAATTTCTATTGCTTCTTCTTGTCGCTGTCTTGACAATATTAAAAGTCGAAATAGGAGAGCACTTATTTTAAATAACGAGATAATCTCCAAAAATTCTAGCACTACAATAAAATTTTGATGTCAATTTATTTTTCCATTTTTGACTAGAAAAACAAAGAGTTCAAAGAGTGTTAATGAGGAGGAATTTACATCCATTTTGCTCATGTGGAAAGGAAGAAGAAAATGACAAAAGTGAAATGTATTTGGTATAAATAAACCCAATAACAAATATTTTCTCGACGTGGGGTTTACATTTTCCATCTATTTTTGTCTTTAAAGGGGAATTTCCTTTATCCATAGGACTTTTTCCCCATCCTCATATTCTACCCTCACCAAGAGCGTGACCTACACGGCGTCGGCGCATGTTAGCCTACTCTTTTGAATTTCTAAAAAGTTTTTCATTTTTGAGACTTGGAAAGTGCTTTCAGTATTTAGCAAGTGTCGTGGGTTTGATCTCTGTCTTGTGGATGCAGTAACTAATTGGTCAGTGATAAAATTTTAAATAGAGCTCAAATCTACGGAGGATTAGTCCTTGACCTGTCGGACCAGGGATATCTTGAAAAATAATTAAAAAAAAGGATTCACTGGGAAAAGAATTCCTTGTTTTCTATTTCATTTTATTTTTTAAGAAAAATAATCTTAGATAGAAATGAACAGAGATCGCGTATTCAGTAGAAGGTTAGACGGCTACTACTGGTAGAATGATATTTAGCCTTATGATATAATAGACTAGCATAAGTAGTCATGTATTTATGCATGGTGTTATTATTCTCATTCATTTTGTTACTTTTATTATCTTTATAATTTATCATTTGTTTTCCTTTCTAGTAATTTGGTTTCATATCTAGTATTTCTGTTTTTTTAGATGATACTTTTGATATGAAATTTTTTCGGAAATTGTCTCTCTACCTCTATGAGGTAGTGGTAAGGCTTGCATACATTTTATCCTCTTTAGATTCTATGTGTGAAATTTTACTGAGTATGTTATTGTTGTTGTTATTGCTATTGCGGCCTTAATGTATTGATATTCTATTTGATTAAATTATAATCTATAGACAAAAGGAAGAGTTAGGCCGAATAAAAAGATAAACTCCATTTCTATAGTAGTATGCTCCAAGTTAATCATTCTTCTTTGTTTTTCCATAACCTTAATTAACCAACAAATATATGTGCAATTATTATCTAACTTTTTTTTCTTAATATGCTTAATTAGAGGTCGGACCTACTTACTCTCGTTGGATGCTTCCTATTTTTAGCATTTTCACTTAAACAAGAAAAATTTTTAGACAAAAAAAAGTATGTCTAAACTAATTTATCTTTCTCAAGTCTGAACGAATTGACTAATATTTACATTTAGTTTAGAAAATCTTTTGCTAATAATTCTTCATGTGCTGTCAAATTGTCCTTTCAACAACCTAATACACAAATAATGTAATTATATTTGCTGATAATTAATTATATGTGCAATATTCATTAAAATTTAGATGAAATATACGTACTATATATAGAGATAAATATAGTTCCTTAATTAATTCAATATTTATTGCTAAGGACAACCTCAAGTACACAAATGTTTTTATATATTTCATTGAGTATTTATTATTTATATTAAATTATTATTTAAATATAATTTTTTATCCGCCATTTGATACTTATATTGAAATGTGAACTCAAAATACAACATGTAATGACTTTGGTGTTGAGCGTAATGAAGGGGCCATGCCACTTACGTATCTAAAATATTCCTAATTAAATATTAAAGGATAATAAAAGATAAGAGTTAGTAATTTCTACACACTCTTTTAGTTTATTTTGAAAAAAACTACCCCATATTAAATGTGTATATATTAAATCATTTCATATTAGCAGGGTTCAAATATTCAATATACGTTAGGATTGAAAAATAACATGTCGTTTCTGATAGAAAATAATGATATTTGAATAAATTTATATGCAACCAATTGTCATTAATACAAGGACAATATTTAAACAAAATATGAAGAAATAAGAGAAGCTTAAAAACGATGAAGAGAGAACGCAAAAGGCATTCCACATGGCTGACCTCTTGGTGTGTATACGCTTTTTAGTAATTTTAAACGCATCATATTCTTTTTGTGATTATAAATTTTTAAAATATTTTTATAAAAAGTTTTTTATTGAGGATAAACTGAAAATTATAAAATGAAAGCATATTTAAAAATTTTATTTATATAATTATACTGACTATATTATTATTATTATTATAGAAACAACGGTAGGAAAGTACATATAGATTGAAATAAGTACATGTTCAAATGGGTCTTTATACGACACAAGTTCAAAATAATCAAACTCTAATACGTATATCAAACACAAGATGAAAAATTGAAAGAAAAATTAACAGTGAGAATCTTTAGAAATTAGTGAGTCACTGTTTACAAGGAGAGAGAGAACATCACAATATTAAGTTGAAAATTAATTGGGATCATAGATGTATGAATTATTAGTAGCTATATACGAGTCTAATTAAATTATTGAAGCAGTGTTTTTTTCTATCTTTGAAGAAGTGTAGAGCAGTTCAATTGGTTGTTGATCTAAGAAAGGCTTGGAAGAAAATAGAAATTAATGGCTCTTTCAATCGTGAAAAATGAAACTAGTGTGTATTGTGTACCAATTTGGGTCGATGTGATTATCGATCAAAGGGCAAAAAAGATATAGTTGAACATGACTTTGGCAATGCAATAATAATAACATACTCAGTGAAATTTCACAAGTGAGGTATGAACGCAGATCTTATCATCACCTTATAAAGACCCTCATCTAAATAATACATAAAAACATGAATACCTCTGCTAACTTATAATATCACAAGGTCATACATCATCCTAACCTTACTAGTTATCTAACCTTCTATCCTAATACACGACTTCCGGTCCATGTCATGTCCTGTTTAATTACCTTCCTTCTCCCCAATACTTTTTTGATCTATCTCGACTCTTCCGTGTTTCTCGCGCGTCCCAATATAAGTGATACCAATTTTCTGTTTTTCCTTATAAAATATTAAGGGTAGAAAACATTATTTATACTAAAATTTAGTAGGTTTTAATAGATGAAATAACTCTCCTCCTAAGTCCTAACTAACAACCAAATAATATTAATTAATTAAATACTTTTCAGATAATTATTTAATTTAATTAATTTTGGAGCAAGATTAGAGATTGTAGCATAATTAAGGAACAAGGAGAAGAAATACACTAATCCCGGAAAGAGTCACGTGAGAATATGCATGAGGACCACGAACTATCATGCACGCATGCATCCTAACTAAATCAGAGCCGTTAAATAATGGAGTTCATTGAGATCCAGGCCCAACAGCACGCCCAAATTCCCTAGTAGGGCCGGGCCCATTAAGCGCAGCTTTCTATGGTCCTTTGGAACTTAAACACGCCGCATTCTTCTGTCAATTATATTCCCTTTTTCCAGAAAATCTCGTTTTCCATAAACCGTTGATTTGAAGACACGTGTCAATCACCCCAGAATACTATTTGTGGGTCCCGCAGGTAAGTTTGATTTTTAGGCGGTGGATTGATGACGCATTTTGATTTCATGACGTGGAAATTAAATTACCCGAGAATTCTGAGCTTGAATGACGCTGTGATTATACTCTCGATTCTTGAATGTCATGTTACAAATTAGACAATAGAATGATAATGAATATTCGAAGCTAGACTTGATGAATGTTGATGAGAATTATCTTATATTATATTAGGATTTGATCTAATTGGATCTGTTATAGACATCTGAGAGATCTTATCCTAAAGATTGAATTTTACAAAATATGTGGAGCAATATTTGTATATTTAAGCTCAAAGCTTATTTTCAAGGCACTTTTCTTTTACTTATCAAGTTATTTTTTGAGAAAGATCGTTAATAGGAAAGCTCTGTTATGGTACTAACGCAAGACAAACTCAAGCTAAAAAGAAATTATCAACGTTGTCAAATTTCTTGTCGATATGGATGAATTTGACGAAACAAAATATTTTATAAATTTTAAATATAATAAAAATATTTTTTTAAAAATGAAATACCCGTAAATGGAGTAAGAGGGAGCATACTCTTTTTGGAGTTATATGCTTTTAGGTCTTCACAAATGGAAAAATAAAAAATCCACGATTGGCTAAAGAAGATCTTTTTTTAAAAAAAAGTTAGACGGCTAACTAATTTTTCTTGTATGGATTCGCAAATTAGATTTTTATTTTTCTAATCACTATTTTTATTTGACAAAATAATAAGTATTACATTTTAAAATTAAAAATATTTTGACAAATGATTTGAATTTCCCTGGTAAAATATTGTTTAGTTCGATAAATACAGAAGAAACAATACTAATTAGTGTATTTATATATAGCTTAAAAATGTAGTTTCTTGTTTTCCTTTTCGTTTCAATATAAAACTACAATATGAATAAAATATAGTAGTACAAGTTTAGAAATATAATTTCCTAGTTAAGAAATTATAATTATTTATTTTATTTAAATTTGGCTTCACGTCAAGAAGTCCAATATGAGAAATAAAGCATTCTCTAACAAAAATGGCTTTATATTTAAGAATTTCAAACTTGAGACCACTGATAAAAATGACAGATCATTTTACGACACCTCTTATTAGTTTTTCGAATTATAAATTGGACTCTAACCTTCCGATATTAGTTGTGCAGAAAGAAAAATAAAATATAACAATAATATTGTGCAATTAAATCTGTTAAGTCGAGAAAAGCCTACGTAGCAACAACAATTGTGCATCGCCTATTTATCATTCTTAATCGGAAGCCAAATTAGTTGCATTATTATACTATTATTTTATGAAATTGTATTTTTCTTTCATATGACTAAAGAAATTGTCAATATTTGACTATATAATGACGAATGTATCTTAATTTAATAATTCGCCATAAGAAAGCAAACAACAAAAAATTTAGTACTCTCTCTGTCTCAAATTAATTGAATTTTTGAGATTTTTTTTAATATTCAAAATAGATGAATTGTTCGAAGTTCAAAAAGAATATTTAATTTTTTTTTTCATATTTATCCTTTCATTTATTGAAATTTTATATTTTCAACGAGATAAATTACACTACATATTTATGATTTCACAAAGGGCAATAGTAGAAAGTATGATGTAAATTTTGTCTTTGAATGTATTTCTTAATATATATACATTATCTTATAAATTCAGTTAATATGAAACAGAGAGAATATTAACTAGCAACCATTAAGTTAATAATTGTGCTGTTAAAGAAGTAATGCCATTATTGACCACAATAATTTTATCGTTAGTCTTATTGCACCAAACGTTGAGGCTAATTTAGCATGCTCAATTATTGAATCTTTTTAAATTATTAGGGGCCAAAAATACTAGCAGAAAAAGGACCAAAAAGGCAAATTTTCTTCTAGAAAAACAATTTATTTCTTAAAAAATGAAACAAATTATCTCAGACAATAGGACATTTTTTTCCAAATAACAAACAAAAATTTCCACCGAAAGTAGTAAAAACTAATCCACTAATTCAGAAAAATAAATTTCGATTAAAATAGGAAAATTATCTTCAAATGAAAAATATTTATCTATGTTTTATGTTCAATAATTTGAAAGGGATTCGAGCAGGATAAGTATTATTCATCTAGCAACAATAATATACTTCATAAAATTGTATAAATGAGTTTGGGAATGATAAAACGTACGCAGATCTTACGACTATCTCATAAAGATAAAGAGATTGTTTTCAAAAAAATTTTGTCTCAAAAATCAAGCGTCATAAGCGAGAGGTATTATTTATCTATCGTTGAGTGATAAAAATCTATAAACAATGTGTATGCATTGCATTTGTTTTGATTGGTATATAAATATTCAGTGTAAATAATTTTTTTCACCTATAAGCCTTTAATTTAATAGCTTATAAAATATGCTCTACTCAATTCCTCCCCAAACCCTATCTAATAATATCTTAAATTTTCACCCTTTTATATCACGCATTGTTAAAGTTTATTTAAGGATAAAAATACTTGCTGCTACCAGAATTTTTTCATATCCTGAACTCTAAATCGATCTATTGCATGATAGTAGAATTTAAAAGATACACCTTACACCAATTTTTCTCAAATGGGTATTATGGATTTGTAGTGATTAATATTAGAAAAAGAAAACGTGCTATGAATTTGTTGTTAATTTGATATATATTTGAGTCTCACATTGAGCACTTTAAGAAAGACGATTCAAATTTCAGTAAAGACTAAAATGGATAAATATGTATATATTATATAGATGAAGTTAACTAATACTCGTGTTATCAAGATTAGAATATAATTTATAGATGAATATCATCGTTACAAAATCAAAATACACCCTTTCACGATCTCATGTACTACAAAAGGTTAAGAAGCAAAGTTTTTATATTTTGACTTTATTTTTTTTCAAAAAAATTAAATATAGAAATTATATTTCAACCATCACTATGATTGGATTATATTATGTACCCCCACAATGTTATTAGTAGAAGTACATAAAGGTATCCCTTTTTTCACCAAAAAGATAAAAAGTTGAGTTATTGGAGAAAAAAGGTGAAGAAAAAAGAAGGTAATTAATTATTAATATTCCAACCTTGCTAGCTAAATCATAAATCAACTAATCATGTATATTTCTCTTTTTCATTGACCTTAAAGCAAAAGCACTTTCTTAAAGTGTGAGATACGTATCAAGAAAAAAAGAAAAAAAAAAGTAAGAGTGGAGAGTCAATTATCACTATCTGAAAATATCTTTATTCTTTTTTTTTAATTTGTTAATTAAAAAAATATTGTGTATATAATTGGTATTTGGTCAATCTTTTAATAATTTGAGATTGTTGAATGATGAAAAGATATTGATGATTAATTATTGCCCATCTTATAATTGATTATTATAGCAAACGCAAAATCATCGGCCTGCATGCGTAGCTGTTTTTTTCTTTTGAATTTGCCATTCATAAATCTTTTTTTAATCATATTTATATTTTTCTAGTCTTCTTTTTGTAGAACATAAATAGTATTTTTCATCCTGATGTTTATTGTTATAAGTTTGTCAATCATTTGACAAGTGAAGTTCTTGATTCATGGTGTTTCATTCATTTGAGCGATAAAATTGAAAAAATTTATCTGAATATACATCTTATTTTTATCATAATTTTTAAATTTTTAAAGATTCCCTCTCAAATACGTCACTCTCCTCTCGCTGATACATTATATCCCTTCATATGCATTCATTTTCTTTCTAATATATCTCTCCTCTACGTATCCGAATATTCTATATATTTTCTTTGATCCATTCCTCTGCTATATATTTGAAAGTCTAGTGATGTATTTCGAATTTCATAAATTTTAAGGATTTTTTGTAATTTAGAAAAAAATTAAAAAAATAATGCAATTAACTTTTAACACTATGAGATTTATGTAAATCATACACAAATTTATTCATATTAAAAAATAAACTTATTGTGGATCTGACATTAGGTATCAAAATAAATTACGGAGGTCGAGGATTAGGTGGAGATAAATTAATAGGTAGTCGAGTGTTGTAGAGTTTCCCTTATTATAGTAGTACTCGCCTACTACCTTTTCTTTGATTTTTTGTAGCTCATGCTTCCGCAAGTTCATTTCTGGTATTATTTATTGTGGCTACTAACCTGTATTTTCTATATGTTTCTCACTATTGTATTTTTTTTAAAAAATTTGATATGGATAAACATAACATGGAGAAATGGTCTATCGAGAACATCCTCTTAACCTTCACATAATTAGGGTAGCTAGGCTGCGTACACAACATCTTTCTAAACTTCACTAGTAAAATTTCAATGAGTACCTTATTGCTGTCATTACGAACAAATTAAAAGTAATCAAATTAACAAAAATTAGTGTAGATAGTATAATACGAAGTTTCAAGATAATTGTTATAATTAAGAGAAAATTGGTTATTTTTATGATATGAGTAAGTGAAACACTTAATGGAAAGAAATTAACAAAGTGGACTCACCACCAAGCTAAGAAAGAAAGATTAGTAAGTGGTTGAGCTTTATGGCATAAGCAAATGATTAACATCATCATTATATAAATAATACATTGTAAGATTTCACTAAGACAATCCACAAAGTTGAAAAATAAAAGATATAAAATGGTATTGTATTGGCATGAGAGGTAAAAGAATAGGTGGTCCACAAATAGGAAAAATAAAAAGAATTGAATTGGGCGTGCTGCAAGGGGAACATAAGAATAGTATAAAGTGTAGGCAAGTGAGGAAACATTTCTTGTTTTTGTTCTATCTTTTTTGTTTATTTTGTCCCTCTCATAACTCATTTTCTCCATTTAATATCTATATTTGAGCAATCTTCACTTTGGTCCTTTTCTTGTGGTGGCCCTAAAGTTTTATATATTCCTACAAATAAGCAAAGTATGTAAACATTGTGGTAACTAATCACTTTTTCAAAATAATGTAATGTGTATTGTTACGACGATATAAGTATTTATTTGTTTTGATTGAATGAGTTTCATAAATTTATCTGTTGGATCATGTCATTATTATGTGTTTAGAGTCATGATAAACAGTGTGAGAGTAGTAACCTAGTGTGTATTGTTGCGATACAAGTTCATGAGATGCATTATTTGTTCTAGTTGGACAAGTTTCATGAACTTTATCTACTAGACAATGTAATTTTCATATGTTTAGGGTCATGATAAAACAATGAGAGAGTAGTAATGTAATCTGTATTGTTACGATACAAGTTCACGAGATGTATTATTTATTTTAATTGAACAAGTTTTATGAATTTATCTGTTAGATTGTGTCATTATCATGTGTTTAGGGTCATGATGAATAGTGAGAGAGTAGCAATATAGGGTGTTTTGTTACAATAGAAGTTCATGATATGTATTATTTGTTTTGATTCAACAAGTTTCATGAATTTACTTGTTAGACTATGTCATTATCATGTTTTTAGAGACACGATGAATAGTGAAAACCAGTATGTGACGTTATTGTGGCGATCCAAGTTCTCGACATATATTATTTGTTTTGACTCAAGTATTGATTTTACATATTTGTTCATTTGTCTACGTTGTCATCGAGGGAGCTTGATGGACAAGTCTCATGTGTGGCCTACTGAGTTATTAAAGCATAGTAGTACATATTATGGGTATATGATGGATTTGAGGTTCTAACAAATATTGGAAGAGTAGCGTGCTATGTTATTGTTATGATTCACGCTCGTGACATTATCTGTCAGTTTAGCCCAACAGATCTCATAAATTTGTTCATTAAACTACGTTGTCATTGAGTACAATGCATAAATCTGTAAGGTCTTTTGAGTCAAACAAAAAAATACATGTCATAAATTTATTATGATAAATATAGTATTAGATTTATATATGACGCTAACGACAAATGGCAAGAACTATAAGGGCACAATTAATATTACGATAGGTATTAACAAATCAAAATTGTCACAAGCAAGACAATACACTAGCCCCACGAACTTTCTAATTTGATAGACGAGACTTTCAATCCTTTCTATCTAGAGTCATGTTCTTGGTAATATAAAGTTACGTCATGCCCTATCCAATCCTTTTTTTTTTAAAAAAAAAAATAATACTCCAGTAAGTATTGTATGATTTGCTCTATATTTTAAGTTCGTTAAAGTTTCTGCTATTTTGAATATTTCATGAGTAGAAACATATTTGTGACCAATTTACAGAATGGGCCCTGACCCAAATCCTCTCCGAACAACTATATATATAGGCCCAACCCATATAGTCTGCTTTTGGGGCCCAAGAAATATAATAAATGGCTAGTCAAATGCAATTATATTACCACACAAATAGACAACAAATTATACTTTTAAGAGTAATTATAATAAATGTAAACCATCATTATTAGTAAATCCAATATGCATTATTTATTTTTATTTTTATGATAAAAATCCACTGAGTTGGGTAAATTTTTATTTATCGAGAACAAAAAGTTAATTTGCTTGAAAGTGGATATAGTGGATATGGATCTCACAAATTGTGTGGGCCTCCATTTTCTCCAGGCCCATTAAATCCGAAATGGCCCAATAAGTCATCTATATTTGGTATAGTAAAGTCTTGTTTGAGGTGGCCCATCTCTTGTTTGTACATATTTCTCATTTTGCTCATTTGTTTTATAAAAAGAAGATATCAATGAACTTCTACGTATATTGGAGGAAAATCTAAAAAATATTAGTTTTTGTGCATTTGACATATGCTCGATTTTGGGACCACCATTTTAGCCATACTCGTATTATGTAAAATTTGCAAGTCCATTCACTTCTGAATTTTATATGATCACAATTCAAACACATATGAATGAAATTCATTGTTTTCACTTGAACTTTTCGACACATATATTTAGCTAAAGTTTATTCATTCTTGTCTGAACTATAACCATATTTGGTCGAATTTAATTATTTTTATCAAATGTTAAGATCATGTTATTTTGGTGGCTGCAAGTAAATTGCACTTTTGCATAAGTACCCAATGATTAGTCAAAATGAAAAGATTTCACAGGGGAAGTAATTAATTACAAATAATCAAATTGGTTATGGGGTTTCTTTCAAGAAAACTCCATATTCCTTAAAGGGCCCCAAAAATATTTAATGTTTATAATGGGACCATCCACAAAATCCAGATGAAAATGAAAGCTCCAAAAGCAAAATAATACTCTACTGTTATATATTTTATAAATAATAAATGATAGCATGCATGAGTCGCTCTCATTGGATTTAGAAATTTATATATAGAAATTTTAAGTTTATATTTTTAAACATGGTAGTCGTCACACTAAAAAGTATGATTTAGTGGTCAATAAAAATCATAAAAAATCAGGATTTTTCAACAGAGACGTAAAATGTTAAGTGTTTTCTCCTATCTATTTATGATAGAATTAGATTTTGGACTCAAGTCATACTCAAAAATTAGTTCAAAGGAGGGACGACTGTCTAAGCTTGCACACACTTTTGTGGACAAAGTCTTGACATATGTACTTATATAACGACAGTAAAAATAGAATTTTCATAGAGGGAGTTCATCATTTATAATATATACATAAAAATATTTGATCGTAATATACAGTGTAATTTAAAAAGAAAAAAATATTCAGATAATCAGTTCCTTTTCCGCATCAACCCTCTAGCTTAGCCCCTAAGTTCCGACTGGTGAAGGGAGACACTCTCTCTGTCTCACTTTATATGATTCACCTTCCTTTTTGAGTCAATCTCAAAACGAATGATACATTTTTATATCTAGTAACAATTTATGAAATAATTTCTAGCCAAACAGAGATTCCTAACTTATTTTAGACCACTAATTTTAAAAATCTTTCTTTTTTCTTTAAATTCATGTCAACTCAAACTAACTTATATAAATTAAAACAGGTGGAATAACTCATAAGTATTCATTGAAATAGTTGATGCACGTGTTAACAAACTTTTTTATAAATAAACAAATGATATTCAAGTCTAAAAAGGAAGGAAAAAAAAATAGCTATAACACTACTTAAATTTTATTTTTTTGAGGTTCAGTAAATGGTGCATCTTCTTCCCATGTGAGGGGTTGATTTTTTTTTTCATTTTATTTCTTATAAAATCACAAAGAAAAAAAAAACTATACAGGAAAAAAAAACAAGAATTTCCGTTTATTACGGAGTCCTAACATGCTTCCATTCTCTTTTTTATTTATTTTTTTCTCTCTCTCAATGATCAGAGAATCAAAATAGCCCATATCTTTCTATTTCTTCATACCTTTAATTAATTAATTAATTAACTTAAGAATTTTTTAATCTTTTTTAAATTAGAGGGTAATCATAAGAAGTTGTATTATTAATTTATAGATTAGTAGTTAAGCCACTTTTCGAATCTTTGTTTGGTTTACAAGTTTTGGAATTTTGACCCACACCACACCACACTTGTTAGTTCTGACACTACAGTAATGAGCCACAGATCTTTAAGATCTTTGCAGATATGTGAATTATGGCATTTTTAAATTTTATAATAAGGTTTTAAAAAAATAATTATCAGAATACAATAGATTAATTAATATCTTCGATTTATGTGATCTTGAAATGATTTTTTTTGGTAATTACTAATGTTGTGGCAATAAATGGTAGCTTTGGTTTTCGCAATTTATTATTATTTTTAGACCTATATACAATGAGTAGTATGATTTCATTCGTTGAATGTCTAGTTTCTAATTTAGGAATAGTCGGTGAGAAATATTATTATTTGGTGGTATATTAAATCAAATTTTGTTATGTCCGGCTGTGTATCGATTTGTATTTATATTAAATCGTTATAGAGCCATATTGGCTTATCAATATTGGTTTATCGATTGTTATTGATTCAATTATTGATATAGAAACAAAGTAACAAATTAAATGAATCTTAGGCATGAGCTGGCATTAGGGTTGCATATCGGTCGATTTAGTTTGATTTTGAAGTTTATCGGTTTAACTTATCAGTTTGTATAAATGCTAAACTGTTACCGGTCAGATACTGGCTTATCAGTTATTATTTTGTCGCTTATTGATTGTCATCAATTTAACCATTAAGGTTTGAACAAAATTTTCTTTATTGAAAATTACTTAAAAACAAAGTAATAAACCAAATGAACTGTACACATGAGTTGACATATTGCATTTTTCTCAAAAACAAATATTGTTACATTGTAGAATAACTTAAAATTTGAAATAGTAAAAAATAAAAGTACGAAATTGTTAAGAACTTTACATACCTAATGATATAAATGTGACGGTTCATGCTATTATCTCAAAGTGTACTTATAAATGAAATGAAATTCACTACTTCTAGGTTAATGAATTTCATTATTTTCCCTCTATGATCAGCCCCGTCACTTAGGAGGATTAACAGTATTCTTATTCCTTTTTTTAGTATGTGACTTGAACTTTTAATATATCGATCGATAGTGAAGATGATCAACCACTTATATATACCTCACTTATAAATGAATTTTTTTTGACTTTTAGAGTTGTGACCATTGAAAAAATTGAGATAAAATATATACTTGTATTGGTGTTTCAATAGGACGATGCCTAACTCATAAGTTGAGCATTTAAGGAATACAAATAAAGAAATAATAAATAAAAAAATTATTTGTTCTATATTTATTTGTATTAGTTAAGTGTAAAGTAATTAAATTCAATATATATATATATCATGTTCCTATTTTAGTGAAAATACGTTTTGCTCGATTGGTTGATTAATGGTTGTCAAAATTGAAATAGAGAGACTATTCCAAAGTCCAAATTAATTAATACATGCAAACTAATTTGAAAATCTCAAAGCTCTATATATCATTAAGGTATAGGATTAAATTATATATTATGGTAATTAGCCTCTATAAAATATTCTATCTTCAAAGGAAATATAAATATATATTTGGTGAATTGATCAATCATTTTCAATCATTTGAATCCCTTTAAAAGAATTAGAGATATTAAAAATGATTGAAGTTTGAGACTTAATTTAAAGTCTAAACATCCAACTCACTAAGCATGTTGGTTAGTAATTAAGGAATTTAATGATGACTAGTGTCATAATAAAGGTCATTTTAGTTGATCATTATGTCCTTTAATCACGTCAATGAGTCACTTAAAGCCATTTTATATTGTTAACTACTAACTGTATTTCTCCATTTAATTTGTTGTATGCACCTTTTCCCTCTTTCTTTTTGAGAAACAAAAAATGGATACAAAAAGTATGGGTTAATAATTAGAGACTACAAATAAAATTTGTAGTTAATCCTGTTGAGACACAAAAAGTCTCACATTGGTCCTTAATAGGATAGGTGGACTCCTTATAAGGATTAGGCAATCCTCTTTCATTTGAGCTAGCTTTTGGGGTGTGAGTTAGACCTAAGACCTTCTTCAACATGGTATCAGAGCAGGGCCCGTCTCATCCAATGTTGGGTCCCCGAGACAATTGGCCACGCACCAGATGCTAAGCACTGGGCGTGAGGGGGGGTGTTGAGACACAAAAGTCCCACATTAGTCCTTAATAGGATGGGTGTACTCCTTATAATGATTAGACAATCCTCCTCCATTTGAGCTAGGTTTTGAAGTGTGAGTTAGGCCTAAGACCTTCTTCAACAAATCCTTTATACTCCTTCGATCCATTTTAATTATCGTACTTATTAAAAATAATGGATTCAAAATATGGAATGATCAAAGGAAAGGAAAATACAAAAGACTGAAAGAGGAGATTTTTGGAAGTCTTCTCAATAAAAAATAATGAACTTTTTGGGTACTTAATAAAATTTGAACTATTAAAACTTTTTTATAGGTTTCATGGAGGGGCGAATGTAGAGATATATAGTATAATTATTGGATTCATTCAAATTCAATAAATTTTTTTCTCAAATCCTATTTATGTGTAATCTATTTAAAATATATGTAAATAATAATAAATCAAATGAACAATCATTTGTGATAGACTTTCAATTTCGAGATTGTAAAATTCAAATTTAGATTCCGCCGCTAATTAACAAAAGGAAAGTTATAGTAAGGGGCGTGTGGCGCAAATGAATGCTGTGGGCTAACTGTGCGACATGCTATATATTATGGGAACTAAATATCACATGTATATATGGGAACACAATATTACTCATTATTTTTCTTGGGAACAAGCAACTTAATTATTTACGCAATAAAATATACAATAACATTACCCCAATGCCGCAAATGTTTCCGTTCATTGCGAGGGTCGGGTGTACGCAGCCTGATTCATATGTTTAAAAACATAGTACTACTGTTTTTGGATGAACCATGATGAGCGTCGAAAGTTGCATTGACTAACTGCTACTTCACAATTGAAAGAAGCGCAGACAGTTTAAAGAGTCATTTTATTTTATTCCATCATATTCCAACAAAATATAAAACAATATATATAATATATATATGTTTGAAGAAGCTAACTAATTAGTACTAAAATATATAAAGAAGCTTCAATATTATTTGGCATGTTGTTGAAAGTGGATATATAAATTACGATAAATTATTATAGTTAGATGTTACATCAAAATGACAATAATATTGTAGCCTGGTTTTACATTCCAATGTGCAAAACAGGGAGGATTATTTGATAAGATAGGCTAAGATAATACTAATTTTTCCAATTTGACAATTTGCATTGTTTTAGGCCTGTCAAAATATATGTTTTTACATGTGAATATATTATTTTCTTTGACATATCCAGCCAATAACCTGAATAGAGGGCATGCTTTTTCATGACACAACACATATACATCAACCATCAAAGGAAATACCATAGTGTATGAGGTTGTTCCTTTCTTAATCAGAAGTCTCAGATTCGAGTTCTGTGTATAAAAAAATCTTGGCAGTGTTCGAGTTCTGAATATGAAAAAAAATATTATAGAAAACACTTTTGCTGAATACGCCCTACGCGACGTGAATTCAAATTAATTGGACTCCAATAAAAATATCTAATATCTAATGGGTAAAAAGGAAACACATACATGGGTTTATATAAGTCACCACTTTGGAAGAAATTAACTTTGTCCAAGTAATTATCTTGAATTAAATTCCACAAATAATGCAGGCAATGATTTTTAGAGAACTTCAAAAGCATATAAAAAATTAACCTAAGCAATATTATGTATGTTCTTCGTTTGTATAAGGTAATTTACATATATAATTAAGAATCACAAGACAAATATAAATTCTATTCACATTTCATTATTTCATCTGCAAGATCATATTGAATATATGTTATCGTATATAATAGAAAAAAATGTAACATAATATATATAGGTTAAAATTACAATAGTTCCTCAATCAATTTCAAACCACACATATCGTATAGATATTGCACATCTTTAAGTTTTTGAGCTTCCAAATTTTCTGTCAGAATTCCAGTTCATCTTAATAATTAATGCCCAAATTTCTCGTTTGTATATTTTTTTTTTGGTCTCAATTTATGCTATATAATAATATAATTGGATAGATTCTCGTTTCATCGTCCAAAATTATTATGGGCTGTTGACGTGGCCTCTTTATAAAGCCTGCTTACAGGCTTTTCAAAGCTTTCGGCTGTGAGCGTGGGGCATTAAATTAAATTATATACTCTAATAAATTGGTCCAAATTAATTTTAAAAAATCAATCTTATTGGACTTTTTCGGGAAAAAGAAGGAACAAATTTGTTACTATTATATTTACAAATATTTAAATTCTACTATATTATAAGAGACAGTTAAGCTGCTCAAGCAGACAGTAAGTCGAGATGTCTGCTTGAATAGCTTAAGGGTATCTCCATAATATTTTATGATTTTTCCCTTATAATTCGTTTGTCTTATTTTTAAAAATCCTACTAATCATAATAATTAATGACTTAGAAGATTTCTAAAAAAACGTATTATGTAAAAGCATAAAACATACCATAAATCATGATAATTGATAATTACTTAAACAACTTAATTATCTCTTATTTATATTAAAATATAACAAGAGAGTATAATTAATTAGTTTACCATCTTTTCAATCAACTTAACCATCTATGACATACTATAGTGATCTTCTAAGTTAACCTTTCTAATTCTCTGTAGAGTATACAGTAGTAAGATCTTGCACATACTACGTTTTTCAAATATCACTTACAAAAATATAATGAATACCAAACTTACATGTTATATAATTGTGTACGTCAAGTACATAACTTGTCCGGGTACAAAAATACATGCACCATCAAACCATAAATTTGTCTAGATACATGAGCTTGATTTATTTGATCGAAAGACAATACAGTAGAACTAGAAATCAGAAATGAATAAAATCGAGTAGTTTAATATAGGAATACATATAATAAAAGTTTCCTACGTAAGAAATTTGTTAATGTTTGGAAAAAGTAGTAGGAGAACGATGGGTATAATAGTACGTATTAGTGGAACACAATCTGTACTGTCTTCAAACCCTTTTTAGTTGGAATTTTACAACACATCTTTGCACTAACTTAATTAATTAATTTTGTTTTTATATACAAAAGCTTAGCTGTTTTTCAATTCAAATATATAAATACTATATATTATAATCGGAATTTGGACGTACGGTTTGTAAGGCAATTAGGTAAATATATGAAAAATATGGATGTGTATATATATATATATTTTGTTCGTGATTGGTAGTGGATATATATTGATTAGTGATCTGGTGCACCAATATTCCATTTCCAGGTCATGATTTTATCAATATATGTTACAAATAAATTTGATTATTGGTTAAATTATTTTCATATTAATTGCGAATTTCAGTCTCTATTTTCTATAGGTACATATTATTACTTTTGCAGCATTTTCGAGGGCGACATTTCAATAGAACTTTTAGTTTTTATGAATTAAATTTGAGATTTCATAATTAAAAATGGAGAAAAATCTTAATTATTTTGCTACAGTTACTCATAAAGTCAAGTTATCGAGTAGGAATTAGTAGTAAAATGTACTTTCATATCATGACTGAGTAATCGAAAACATGTAAAACAATTAAATTAAGCTTTAGTTTAAGTGGTCAGAATTATAGAATAATTAAGCGCAATTTTTGCATAATTAATTAAACGCAACGCACGAACATATTTGCAACATTATGTTAATTAACTATATATCAAGTTTTTATATAGCAAATATTCCAAAGTTATAACAATTAATAATGCACTGCAACATTTATCATAGTATATATAAAATGACCATTTTAACTTATATAAATCAACAGTATAATGTTTTCTTTATTCTAATTTCTATGTTTTAAATTGATGTTATAAAATATAGCTAATTATCTCTTCAATTGTCTAATATAACCAAAGATATAAATTATAAAATAGGTTGGGGAATTAATATTATTAATGTACCTGATTGAGTCAATATATTCTTTACACATCTAATAATCATTAATAAATCACATATATAGAGTCCATCGCACAGCTGTGAACGAAATCAATTTCATTCTGTATTTATACAAACTAATTAAAATTCTAATACACCTTCATTAATAATTACTATAAAGATAATTAAATAAATTAACAAATATTTTGGCTTTAGCTCTAATTTTAAGATTAGGAGTTTTCTTAGTACGCAAAACTGAAGTACATGTGCACCCCAAGAGCATCTTAACATGCAAACAAACTACATGATTATTTAATTAATTAAGTTTATCATAGTTTAATTAAGTCGTTAGTAGACGACAAAATAGCTTTAGAATTGAACAGTTCGATGGATTAGAATATAATTAAGAAAAGTAATGACGATAAGATTAATCTTATATATTTCCTAAAGAGGCTACTTTATTGCATGTTCAAATCCAAATATCAAATGAAAAATATTGATGTGTTAGATTTTGAATTCATTAACTTTAAATTTTTTAATATGTTTATGTGTGAAGCAGAGTAATTATTTTTAAAATCTCAGAAAAAAGAAAAATCGATAGACATAATTGCTTGATTATATATCATTTTCTTGAGGTGTTTGTGTAAGCATTTATTGAAATTCAGATTGATAAAATAGGTGGTTGCTTGATTATATTTGACTTGGCCTGATGTTTTATTAAGAAAAAATAAAAGACTTTTGAAATTTGTAGTCTAAACTCATTCTTGATATTTGTGTGGCTGAGAACGATTTTATTAAGAGTAAAAATAGAATTTTAAAGGAAATTTGTTTCCAATTAGATGATGAAGATGATACATTTTTTAGGACGGACAACAAAAAAATATCACGTAAAAGTAAGACAAAAGGGAATACAAGTTAATATTTTTCTTAGTATTTTTCAAAGTAATTACTAGTTTTTACTAATTTATCCAAATAAACTCTTATTTGCTATTAAATCTTGTAAGAGGACAAACGAATCTTTAAAAAAATCTTGAGAATTCTGATCTATATATATGATTAATAGCCAAATTATCTCGAGAGAAAAACAAAAAAAAAGCCTCTAATTTATTTGATCCAAATTAAATGATTTCTGTCTAAACTTAATTATCCATTAAGAACAAATTAAAAGCATGTGTTTTTTCTGCAAACAAAATCTTCAAGTCAAAGATTACAAATCTAACAATAATAACTACGTGCTATATTCATTGAACATCATTAATTAGTAGCTTATAAACACCTTTAATTAAGACAAATTAATCCTAAAACATTAGTGATCTACAAACAATGCATGCATGTTTTTCATAATTAATGTAACACAAAATTTTCCCTTTGTCTTTTTTATCACAAAACCATGTGATGATCAGAACATGTTTAATTACGAAATAAACATCAAGATATATAATTTTGGATTATTATGATCTTATCTTGTGTCTAATTTTTGTCTTTAAATCTTAATTAAAATCCTTAATTATTATAATTAGCAACAACAGACATCTGGCATTAACACCCTCGTGCGGTGCTGCATACGCCAAAATTGGATGTTGTCGAAACTAGAAACACAACTCACATAGAAAATAAAAAATTATTAGCATTTTTTAAATACATTTCACTAGTCTGTTTGGCTAAGTTTTTAAAAAATTAAAATGTGTTTATTTCTTTTAAAAGTATTTATTTTCGAAAGTTGAGGTGTTTGAGAAGTTTTTAGGAAAAAATGAATATTTTTAAGAAATACTCCGTAGAAATTGAGAAAAGTAGATAAATTAACAATCTGATAAGATTATTTATTATAAAACAACTTATCGTGAAATCTCAGAAGTTGGATCTGGGAAGGGTAAAATTTACGCAGATCTTATCACTACC
Organism: Solanum ossicruentum; assembly: GCA_025774065.1. Taxonomy (NCBI): domain Eukaryota; kingdom Viridiplantae; phylum Streptophyta; class Magnoliopsida; order Solanales; family Solanaceae; genus Solanum; species Solanum ossicruentum. The sequence goes on from JAOTQR010000079.1 coordinate 25,667,788, forward strand.
TCATAGAGATAGATAGGTTGTTCCCGGAAGACCCGCAATATAAATATATCATCACAAAAATAGAAAATACTAAATACAAAATTGATTATTATGAAATAAGATTATTTACTAATATACCATACATCGCGAGCTGAACATACAACACAAACATGTATGTATGTGCGCGCATGATGAATCATAGTGAAATGGTTAAAATTCATTTATTATTAACTAGAGATCTAAAATTTAAATTTTTTAGTAGATAAAAAATTTTGTTGAGAGTGTTGAAATATAATATATATGCGCATGCATGGTGTGGTGCCAACTTCTTAGTGATTAGAAAAATAAATATTGTGTAACATGTTTAATTAGCCGAGATTGTCGGGCTTAATCCAAACATGATTAACGTAAAAGCCAAAAGGATAAAAAAGATTCTTTAAGAAAGCAGAAATTAAATTAATAAACAAACATCATAAAACATTTATTAATGGGTTTAAAGTTAAAAATATACACATGTCACCTCTCTACCATTCAAAAATATCCATCCACTTTATACTTTAATGTTCTTTTAATTTTCTCTTTGTTACTTAACTAATCTCTTTCTTCTTCTTTTTTTAAAGTCTGGAGTCCTTCCAAAATCGTCTCTCTATTTAAGTCGATGGAATAAAGTTGATATATATTATTCTTTTTGTGTTTCATTTTATTCATTTTGTTTTTTATTCAGTATTTGATATCTAAATTATATTAAAACTCAATTATTTTAGATTTATACAATATTTCATTTCACAAAATTATATTTAATATGTTTTTCTTTTGTTATGTTACGTTGCTAGTAAAGTTGTTATTATGTGATCAAGCAGAAACAAAATGTAAGATTACATACAATAAACCCTTGTGATCGATCTCTTCCATGAATCCTGCGCATAACAAAAACTTTTAGTGTGCTGAACTTGTCTTTACGTAAAATTTGTCGTTTGTGTTATCCTCTGTCCAAATTCTCTAAACTTACCAAATCCTTTTACAGGCTGTGGTTTTCAAGACAAACATCAAAACAAAAGAGGGAAAAAAACAACAACAAAAAAAAGGTATGCACACGCACAATTGACAATTCAAACAAAAATTCACCCACAAAAAAAATCTGTGCAAATACAACTAAATCTTATCTGATACATATTTTATTTTTAAAGTTAATTTAATAGATTGAAATGACACAAATGGCCACAAAAAAGTTTTACTCCCTTCAAGTTCCTTTTTGCTATACTGCCAGAAAAAAAATAAAAAGTTCCTAGCAAGAAGATTCTAGCTAGAAAAAATACATATATAAATACTATTCCCTTTGTCTCATATTAACTGAATTTATAAGGTAATGTACACATATTAAGGAAAATATTTGAAGACAAAATATACATTATATTTTCCACTATTGCCCTTTGTAAATCATAAATATATAGTGTAATTGATTTTTTAGAAAATATAAAAATTCAATTAATGCAAGGACAAATATGAAAAAAGTTTCAAACATTCATCTTAAACTTTGAAAAATTCAACTATTTTGAACCTTGAAAAAAGTTTCAAAAATTCAATTATTGTGAAACGGGGGGAGTACTATATAATATTTTTAAACAAAGTAAAGTGACTTTTTGAAATAAAGAAAAAGCTACTTGTATAGAGGTTCTTTTTTTTTCAATCATTGCGTAAGCTTTAAAAATTTCAAGTACATAACACTTCGAGAAAAACTTGATCTCACATAATTTTTGTTTGTATGATTAGAGATGCAAATTAAAGTGTGACGATATATATATATATATATATATATATATAACTCGTACATTTGTTGATCTAATGTAAGCAGCGAATGCAAGTAAGCTTTTATCAATATCATTTACGCATTAGTAGAAGGAAGTTGCATTTACTATAGAGTAACTTTGATTTGGTAAATAGATTTCACTATCAAATTTTGATAAGAAAAATATAAACTAATTATAACTCAATCCTAAAAATTAATTTATCTAATAGAAATAATTCAAAATCATATAAAAGAACCAAACAATTGTCTCAACATTGTCTCATACGTCCAAGTCTTAAACGTTTAGAGCATGAATAATATAAAATGAAACTTAATCACAGGTAAAATATTATAAAGTAAGAAGAGTTTAATTTTGACTATACAAGAGAAAATAATTGTCAAACGACGCCGTACTGGGTTAAGTACAAAAAGTAGTCACGGTTGGATCAAGGGAAGCGCAAAATGTGGCTAGTTTGGTCAACATGACGCCCACAGTTTTTTACTTTTTCCTGGCCGTAATTTTAAAATACAACTGGGCCGTACAACAATAATACGGGCCCGTGTGTGGGTCCGTGAGAGGCCCGTGACTACTATCCAGTATACAACTAAGCTTCTTCGAACCTAGACGTTTTAACTCAAATATTCTGACAAAATGCCTTGTTGCCTTAGTATTATATTCAGAAAAATAACTGTTTATTGACCCACTTAAACGGGAGCACGATAAGTGTTCATCTGAATTTCTTTTGTTCGAAAAATACATTGTATATACAAGATTAAATATGATATACATATGTTTATGTTTATGTTGCATATTGAAGGAGAGTCCTAGAATAACTAGTAAAATTGTTGTCATGTGATCAAAAAGTCACGAGTTCAAGTCTTGAAAATAGTCTATAATAGAAATGTAAAATAAAACTACATGCAATACATCATTGTAGTCAGACCCTCTTTCATATCCTACGCATAACTTCGATTTTAAACTCTATATTGGAACCTCCTTAATGAAAATTTTGACTTCAACCATCTTAAAATGGGTCCCACCCTTATGGGTGCTGAGTCCCAAGAAGGTGCCATGTCAGCTTCTGGAGCTTGCGTGAGATAACGGTAATTCTTGAAAAATGGGCCGAATAAGTAGTGAACAATGGACTCATTGGTGACATGTCATCAATCTGGGATTTGTTTAATCCAGCAATTAATAGCTGTTTCGTTTTTTTCTTTTTTTTTTTAATTTGGATCACACGTTATTTAATTTATTTATTTGAATCCTACTTATATTTCACCTTTTGGTTCTAGTAGGAAAGGAACAATAAATTAGTAATTGTGGACTACACTATTTTTTTTATTTTCAAATTATTTGATATAGTTTGTACAGATATAAAATTTAAGAAAAAGAAATAAAAATAAATTATGTGATTGGGAGAGCAATATAAGCATCATATATTATAAGAAAAAATCTCATTAAAAATTGAATGAGAAGTTTAAAATGTATCTATGTGTGGTATTGTTTTTTAAAAACTAAATAATAAGTATTGTCAAATAAATTGGAATAATGGGGTAGTAATAGTTGTTGTTTTTTTATGTACTGTTGAATATTCGTATATATTAATTTAGAATTACTCTGCATAAAGTCCAAATAAAAAACACCTCTTGTCAGACTTTTTTTCATTTTCAAATTTCAATACGAAACGCTAACGGTTGAAGGGTTCTATATATCTATCAACCACCACCTTTGATAATACTAATAGTTGTGGACATATTTTATTTTTTTCGAAAAAGAGTTGCTTAAATAATGCAAGAAGATATTTGGGGTCACAAGCTGAAATTTTGGTAATATTTAAATCTTTATTTAATATATGGAAAACTTTAATTTTTATTTATTATCGACAAATATAAAAATGCAAAAGTATAATCTATAAAACACAAAAGAAAAAATGAATCAAAATTCATGCACAGAAACATGAGATCTCCAAATGATTTACAACCAAAATCTTAACATATATTCCCAATATCCATTTTAATATATATTCTTATACCACTCAATAATTCATAAAAGTGTAGTATTTATGTCTCAAGCAAAAACAAATTAAAAACTCTTAATTTTTGTCACAAATTGATATACACATATTGAAGAAGTATTAATCTATAAATGGATATGTCATATATTTTAAATTTAGCAAATATTGTTGTTAGTTTGGAGGTATATTTGCAGAAAACATTGAACATTGTTGGATAAATAAATGAATTAAAAAAATTTGTTGGATAACTAAAAGTGATACTTTAAATTAGAGCAAGTGGGGGCATTTATGCAGTTAAAGATTTTCTGGGGGAATGAATTTGTACCTTTTTAAAGTATGCGGGACCATAATTGGTTTCCTACTAACCCTTTTTGAAACTTTTTATTATTACAATTTTGTCACAATTTATCTGAGACATACAAAAATCTATGACCAAAATTTATTATAAAGTTAAGCAAAGACCTTTGCATTATTAATTTTCGACTTTTGGATGCTTAAAAATACATGTCACATGTTATAGTATTTGTGTTCAAAGTATAAAAAATACCATGAAAATAAAGTCTCTGTAACAATATCATGTAATCGAGTATCTTTTTATTGTTTTAGATAAATGCTAGCGTATAAACAATAAAAAATGTCATTTTTTAAAATGGAAAAGGGTTAAAAATGCCTTAAACTATGTGAAATAAATAAAAATGTCCTCTGTTTATAGTTTAGTCCAAAAATATCTTTACCATTAATACTTTGGTCCAAAAATATCAGCAAAGGTATTTTTGAACCAAACTACAAATAAATGACATTTTTGTTCATTTCTTACGATTTAAGGGCATTTTAATCCGTTTTTCTTTTCTAAATGCAAAAAACTGATAAATGGAATGATCCCACGTCTGAGATATGTAGAGTTGTTGTGAGGATTGAAAAATCATTTTCCATTTCAACTAGTTTCTAGGGTTAGACTTAGGCTCGTCCAAAGCTTAATGTTACATGGTATTACTTTCTGTCTCATCGAGTCTAATATGTCGCTTCTATGAATATATTCTTGATCCGTGATTATGCACATTTCAAATCAGGGATTATAAAAAAAATATTACTCCCTCTATTTAAAAAAGAATGACGTATTTTCTATTTTAGTTTGTTTCAGAAAATGATCTCTTTTTTTGTAATATTTTAATTTTAACTTTTCATGTAACATATTGAAGGCTACAAAATTAAATGACGTTACGATATATTTGGCACAATTTTAATTTACAACAACAAAATAAAAAGTCTTTTTTATTTTTCTTAAAATTCGTAACAAATCAAATTAGATTTTTTTTTTTAAGCGAAGAGAGTATTATAAAAGATGATTAAGATAGAGAGTATTGTTGTTTAACCCCTAAAAAAAATTTGGAGAAAAATTAGACAATGCAGGAACCAATGATATTTTAGCTTAAACAATATTTAGAATTTTCAAAGATGGGCTATGATATAATAATAGATTAGGAGAAACATATTTTGGAAGTTAGCTTAAAATTTGTTAAGGAAATTAATAAAGTAAAAATGGGCCATCCTTGCACATGGGTAATGGTCAGATATGAACTTCCAAAAATATTTATATTTCTTTATGGAAAAATGTAAAAAACACTCAATTTTCTTTTAATTTGTTTTTCAATAATAAAGTAGTAAAAATTATTATATTTAAAGTAGAACAAGAACATGTTGTATGGTTCTCCAAAAATATTTATATTTTTATTTATAGAAATATGCGAAAAAACACTTAATTTACTTTTTAATTTGTTTTTCAACAATAAATAGTAAAAATTATAATATTTAAAGTACAACAAGAACATGTTGTTGTATATATATGTCCATTGTCCAACAACCAATTGATGCACATTGATAGGTTGATCAAATTACAACACTCATAGTTCAAAATTTGGATAATAAAAATGTGAATATGTACATTTGTTTATTAAATTGTGAATTATAAACTTTAAATACACTAACTATAAATTTTATATCAACTTACAATATAGTATATAGTCCATCTTTTGCATATTGGCGTAAGAAGATAAGGTGCAAATAAATTTGCATGAATTATCGTTGAGTGAATGCACTTATGTCTTCTTTTATGATATTTAGTAATTATTATTTCACGAGCTAATATTTAAAGTCGTGTTAATACTATTATTCATTTCTTTTTACATGATTTCAAAATAGATATATAACGTTTTAGTTCTTGTATTTTTTAGTTGTGCTTCAATATTATTTTACTTTTAACAATTTTTCGCGGATTTAACAGTTTTTAAAATTTTCAACAGACATGTACTTTTGCACCCGGTAGACCTATAAATAGAGATCCGTTCTGCACATTTCAAGTATCAAAGTTTTCTTCTTTTCTGTATACATTCTCTTACAAATAAAAAAATTGAGTATGCTTGTAATTGACTTTTGAGTTCATCGAAATTAAAGAAAATTTGAGGTTCCACTACTTCTGTAAATCTGGTTTATCTTGGGAGAAAATAATCATAACTTCGGGTACAGTGAAAAAATCAAATTTCTTAAGAACACACAGTAAATTCTAATGAACTCAATTTTTTTATAATTTCGTCTAATTTTCTTTATTTACCATTTCTGATATTGTTTGAATACCATAGATATAACGATCTCCTCATAGAGTATTTGACAATCATCGAATCAAGAATTAGTTTCAAAACTTCAAAGTCGAATTCTAGGTAATTAAAAGAACCTAGACCCCATGCATAGCTCCCTTTGTAACTTTTTTCTAAATTTTGAAAATATAATAAAAATAAAAAACAACAAATTTTTTTTTGTGGTAATAAAGACGTGACATGTGAGAGGTCGACAATTCGTTGGTACGTTCAAATAAACATTTGGAAAGCACACGAACTCCACTATGCCTGTTTTCTATACTGTCTTTAGTCACACACACACAACGAAAAAAAAAATTATCCCTAATTAAATATTGTTAATTTAATTTTCTTACAAAAAAAAAAGAATTAGTTGTTGATATTGGTTTTAAAAGATGGTATAATAGCTGGTTTTAAACTTTTAATTAGTGGTAGATAAATAGTTCAGTACTGTACCAAAAGATTCTAGCAACAACCCTGTTAATTAGAATATTTTTATTTTCTAATGTAATAAATTAATTAATGTAATGGAATTAATTAATGTAATTACTCGTTTTTTGTACTGTCTTTTGTTTTGAACTAATCGTAATTAAGTTGGTAGGGCAGTCCTTTATTGAACTTAATTATTGCTACAAATTAGATCTGGAATAATTCAATGTAAATAATAGGAGTTGATATAATTTGATGTAAATAATAGACAACATTCAAATTTTTTTTACTTATTTAATGTACAATACGATTATGTACTTTGTGGAGTGGTTCATAACTCTTAGTAATAGTTTACGTGTTATAAAGTGATGATCAATTTACTTTAAATATCCTAATTTTATAGGAAGCAATTAGCTTTGATAAATTAAATAACGAAGTAAGAGGTAGCAAAAGAAGAAATGACTTAACAAATGAAATAAGTAAGAGGGTGTTTGAGTGACTAACTGACTTTATAAGCTGGTCAAATTTATTTATAAATTATTATTAATTAAAAATCATAAGTTGATTATCACAAACGTAATTATAACATTTTAGATTTGTAACACTTTTAGTTTCATCCTTTTCTCCATATTCAATTTATGCATGTTATTTGTCATTCTTAATTGTAAATATTAGTTTTAAGGTCAAATTGCAATATTTTTTGTGAAATGTATCAATTGTTTATTATCAACTCCTATCCTCCATACTGATTGGAAAATGAAAAGAGAACAAAACATAGAGGATTCGTGTGTGCTTAATATTTTTTTAATTGGTTAAACCTATCGATAATTAATTGATTAATAGGCCTTTTATTCTCTTGGAAGGGTAAGGATATATACGTTTCATTAGATTACGTAAAACATTAGAGCCACAAATATTAACTAGTTGATGAATAGATCAATATACATTATAATTAAAGCATTTGATGAATAGATCAATATACATTATAACTAAAAAGATAGTTTTATATTGTGTAATGGACATTGTTGTTATAATGAGGTTTCACTCATTTCTTTCTTTCTCCATTGATCCATGAAGGACATGAACATTTATAAGTTGGTTTAGCTAAGCGAAGAGCAGAAAGAATGAATTACATTTCACTTTAAATTTATACAATATTTAAAAAATTCATAGAAAATGATTAAGCATATATAATTCAACCCAACATCGTAAATATACCTCGTGAAAATATAAAACAAAATAAAAATAAAAAAATCAATGTCAAAATTGCCTTTTAGAGAAACTTCAACGCCGAAATTGAGTAATCTTGAAAACTTTCCATGCCAAAATTGCAAAAATTATAGTGGCAAAAGTCGTAAAATTACCGAAATTAGAAATAGTGGTAAATCTCGTAAATATATTAGTAATCAGGGGCTATTAAATACTTTAAACTCTTATATAAACACGCGCCATCTCCCATCTGAAAATCCTGGAAAATCGTCTCATTTTTCAACAGCACAAAACGACCATCACATACACTTGAAACGACAACAACAAAACAAAAATATCACAAATTTTCCTTCACATTTTCTCGAGAAAATGTCAGCTTGCAGTAAAATCCGTTACATTGTTAGACTCCGTCAAATGCTACGGAGATGGAGGAAGAAGGCCGCGATGACAGCTCGCGGCCGTGTCCCCTCCGATGTACCCTCCGGACACGTGGCAGTCACGGTGGGCACTGATCGTAAAAGATTCGTGGTGCGAACAACGTATTTAAATCATCCATTATTCAAAAAATTGCTAGCATATGCTGAAGAAGAATACGGGTTCTCGAATTCGGGGCCATTATCGATCCCCTGCGACGAGTCGTTGTTTGAGGAGATACTATGTTACCTCGCTCGCAACGAATCTGATAAGAACAACGTCGGATGTCTCATCAGTTTTGAGGATTTTCAGAGATATTGTCATGTCGGTATTCGGAGCAACCTCGATTTTTGGGCCGATTCAAGACCACTTTTGAATGGAATCTCCAACAAGTCCATTTGGTAAATTGTTTGAAATTTCGAGAGTCGATGCCGAAATTTCCGAGACAAATAATAAAGATGCTGCTGATTTTGACCCGGGTTCGACTCGTCCGAGTTAGTTCGCCTGCACAGTTAACTTGCTTGACTCGTTTGATTCATGAGTTTTCTCTTTTTCTTTTACTAATTGAGGGAAATTATTCTTTCTTACCGGGACCCAAATTTACTGGTAAATTTAAAGGATTTATCGCGTATTAAATTATTGCACTATTCGTATATTTTTAACATGTTATAATATTTAACCTCATTTATTTTTCAAGTTACTGATTCATTTTTCATGAACGGTTATCTGAGTAAAAGATAAAGACAGATAATTGCTCATGTTTTGTGGAATTAGTAATATGAGAAATAAAACAGCTAATATATTATAACAAGGAAATTTATATTGACAGTGTAATAATTATTTACACGATTACTAAAAAAAAAGTTAAATCCTTTTCTATATACATTTTTGTTACATTGGAGTGGGTGGACTCAGAGTCAAGTGTACTCCGGAGAATGTGATTGGAGATGGCAAACGGTGGGCGAGTTATTTTTTACCACTGAGTCATCCCGGGTTCGACTTGGAGTGAAATTCAACAATATTGGAGACAAATTAATAAACAAATCGCAACAAGCGATTATTCCTATTCAAATTAATGAGCTATCGATATAGCTTATTGTAAAGTTTTATTTTTGTGTAACGTGATTATTGTTGATTGATAAATCGAAACATGTAGAGAAAATTTAATGATCAAATCTTTGTTTCTATTTATTTATTATCTTATTTTTCTATTTGATTCGTTTAAAAAAATATTATTACATGATATATTTGAGATCATAAAATTTAAGACAGATAAAATAAAACGAGGAAGCATATTGTTAAATTAGGTTTTAGGCCTAATTCACACCTCCAAAGCTAGCTCAAAGGGAGGAGCATTGCCTAATCCTTATAAGGAATCCACCTATCCTATTAATGACCAATGTGGGACTTTTGTGTTTCAACACCCCACTCACGCCCAGTGTTTAGCATCTGATGCGTGGCTAATTGTCTCGGGGACCCAATTGGATGAGACGGACTCTGCTCTAATACCATGTTAAATTAGGTATTAGGCCTAACTCACACCCCAAAAGTTAGCTCAAAGGGAGAAGGATTGTCTAATCCTTATAAGGAGTCCACTCATCCTATTAAGGACCAATGTGAAACTTTTGTGTCTCAACGCATATGTTGTATGAATTTTTGTGTTTGTTTTTATATAGTGTGGAATAATTGAGTAGTAACGTGCAGGTCGTTGTGGGAGTTATAATGATAACATCCCCATGTGAAAACTTACAGTACTCTCTCACGTACTACGTGCTATATTATTTGGTGGGCGCAGGTTGAATTTTTCATTTATTTGATATTTTAATATTTTTATTGAAATTCAACTGATATAAATTTTTATCAAGTAGAGCGGGCCAACTATGTTACAAGTTGAATTGCATGTAGTAGTGCCTAGCTACTTGTTTTGCGTGACTTTAATCAACTTTTGTGCCCAAAAAATAAATGGGGGAGTGATAATTTATTTAATTCATAGCTCATTTTAGTTATTCATTTCATAACACAAAGTGTACATAAATATGAAAATTTATAGATGCCATGCTTCCTGTTTTGCTTACAACCGGTATCCAACATATTCATTTAAGATTTTAAAAAATAAATATACGAACTAATCAAAAGAGATTCAATATCTATTATATATACATAAAAAATAATTTTAATCATGTATAAATAGTACTTATAATTGTTTGCCTAAGAAGGTTCAGATGAGCCTCCGAATATAAGGTGCATCTGCCACTGAACATATTTGTTTTAGGACAAATAATTCAAATTCACATTACGTAAAATGACCTTACAAAGATCCTCTAGAGCGAAAGAAACTCGCTAGCTATATGAACGTTTTTAAAAGAATTCGAATTCGAAATCTCGATAAAAAATAGTATTCAACTTTTGCTCGACACCATTATTGGGCTTGACTGACATACTGGCAAATAGGAAGAATCAATGGAAAGAAAAAGAAAAAAGAACATTTTTTTTCTCTATAAATAAATATTAGGCCTTAAAAGAAGGCTAGTGATTGGACACTTGTTAGTTTTGGAATAATTTCTAATATTCTTTTCAGAAGAGAAGTATAAACTGCCAAACAAGATACAGCTAATATTTGAGACTTTTGACTTTTAATTCAAACTAATCCTTCTCACTTGTTCTTGCAATTCAAACTTCTTTGTGTTACTTAATTGAGAGTAATCGCACGATTTGATTTTCGAATGAACTGATCTTAAATTTTATTTTTAGAATCGTTCTTATATCTAGCGGGACATGAGTTCTTTATAGGCACAACACATAACTTGTGAGATATATTATGATGCATAAAATATACGTCCCATAATTATATTATTCGACGCTCATCATAGATCATCCGGAAACAGTCGCGCTATGTTTTAAACATAAGGGTCAGGCTGCATACATCCGACCTCCCTTACCCCGCAATGGACGGGAGCCTTTGAGGCATTCGGGTAATGTTGTTGTTGTATTAAGGAAAACATGAGAGTTTCTGGGCCTTAACAAACTAATGAGCCTAAATGGGCCACACACATAATCACATGAAGAACTTGGGCTTTACCAGATAAATGGTCCCGACCCAGAAAAACATGAACTTACATGGAAATTATCTTAGTGATCAAACTTACTAAAATGGCCACAAAAGCCCATCTATAAAAATCATCCTTTAATTTGAAGCTTGTCCTTTATCTTTAGGCCATCTTTTCCTTGGGCTTTAACATTTAAATTGTTGGATGACCAGTCCATAAAATATTCAGAATGGGCCGATCATTATAATGTGGATCATTTGCACAGATGTTACTATTTTGTGGTGGTTCTTAATTGGAAAAATCATGCGAAATCAGATATTATTTACTTTAGCTATAGTTTTGATTAATTAGTGAACGTGGCTACAATTTGATTAATTTTGCTAGAATTTATATAATTCAATTCCTAATTGCATAAATTCCAAATTTGTATATGCTAACCTTAGTTATTTGTATAAAGTTTGTTGACACGTTTGATTTGTATAAGTTATGAAAAGTTCATAACTGTATATACAAATTGTGTATATAGCTACCCTATTCGTATGTTGGAAAGCGAATTATACAGAAAGAAATACCAATATAGTTCAGTGCCAGAAAGCACACGTGATTGTATAGTCAAAGGAATGGAGCACAACATGTGAACCACTTTACATATAGTTAATGGGCCTAACACTTATATTATATGTGTCCATCTATATACCAACAAAAGAGCCTAAATATATAGATAGTTTAATGCCTATTTATATATGAACATAATAAAAGACTGACAAAAATTTTGGAGTTTTGTTTCTTTTTAGTCTGCCAAAAGAAGGAAGAAAACCAAACCTAAACATAACTAGAATTTCCACAAATCTATTTAATGATACTTTCTGCAATTCTGTGGTCCTATATTGGCACCACTCTACTACTTACTTAAAGCCACTGAAAAAGCATATAATTTGGATTTATTTTTTGGTATGGCAAGAATTTTTCTTTAGGAAAAATGAAAAGGAAATTCCTTTTGTTTTAGCATAGGCCCCCTAGTCTCTTCCTTCTCCGAGCTTTGGTTATGGAAGAAGGAATCAAGTCGGGTTGAAATGTTTATATTTCTTGCCTTTAGAAAATCAAGTGTCATGTCATTAAGAATTAACGAGATATATCACTTTCTAGCTTAATGATATTTTGACTTCTATACAGAAGATAAGTGATTTTTTTTAAATACGAAAAAAGAAGAAAAGAAAAATTGTTTTCTTTCCCCTATCTTGTGTTTAGTCAGGCATTGTAAGCTTCACATGAGAGATTCAAATATCCAAAAATCATCTTCTTTCTCTTTAAACAAAATCAGAAAAGACACGACGTATGATACTGATTGATATAATGAGACTATACATCTATGAATGATCGAAGAACTAAAAGAGATATTGATATGGTATAGGGGCTTTCTCTAATAGAATAAAAAAAGTTGTATTAAAATATTGTTTGATTAATATTTCATTTGTCCTATTTTAATTGTTATGTTGTGCTTTTCGAAAGTCAATTTGACTAATTTTTAAAGTTAAATGACTAAGGGAAGACATGTTTATATTTTTTGCCTTTAAGAAATCAAGTGTCATGTCATTAAAAATTAACGGGATATATCACTTTCTAGCATACAGGATATTTTAACATATACCAAAAACGAAGAAAGAGAAGCTGTATCATTCACCTACTTTCGATAGTTCAAGGTAGCGTATGTCCCATCTCATCTTGATTTGACTATATTTGTATTTCGTCACGCATTACAAGCTTCACACGAGAGATTTAAATATCTAAAAATCTTCGTTAGATAAAATATGATATCGATGACATAACAGATTTATACATTTGTGGATGATCAAAGAACTAAGTCCTCCATTAGTAGAATCAAAAAAAAGATTATATTAAAACTTGATTAACATGATAATTGCCCTTTAATTAGTGTGCTAAAATGGAATCACCTTTCCTTGAGAATGATGCAAAGTATATTAATCAGATAAAGCCCAAAGGGCCTTCTTTATAACTTTACATCAGATTCGTTTTGTGTCAGTTAAATAGAGGAGTCCAGTCTCATATTCTCACCAAAAATTACATTTATTAACGAATTAAATAATATAATTTTAATTTACTAAATTATATCTATTAAAGAACGTCTCTTAAAAATTAAATGGAGTATAACATTACAGTTGAAAAAACCATACTTATTTTTTTATCGATTCGATATGATATTTGGTATTACCATATTGAAGTTGTAGCCAATTGTGTATTAAAGAATTAATACTATTGCTCTAATTATTTTTAATTTTTTATGTGAAGGCGCGTATATATATCATAGAAGATTAACAAATAGGAAGATGTGAAGAAATATAAACTAACACAACTAAAAGACATATATATTTGAATTATTTATGTTTAGTTTTCAAATTTCTCCTTGAACTTATAATAATGAGTAACAAATATATTGATATGTGACCTTCGTTAAGTAAATAAATCGATATTCGAAAAATATTGAATACGAAATAGTACTAATGTCTCACACCAATTTCAAATTCAGATGACGTAATTTTAAAATTTATTTCCGAATATCATATCAATTACCAAAACTTAAATTACTTAAAATTTTAATTCGATTCAATAATTTAATTTTCGATATTTTATGACTATTTGGAGCATTTTTATGTGCTTAATGTATCTAATGAGGCAAGTGTATGTGGAATCTAATTAGAGTTAGAATTTTACAATCGATCAACTTTAATAGTTTTGACTCAAATTTACAATTTAATGTCAATAAACTATAATTACAAAACAATAACATTACCCCATTACCTCAAAGGCTCTTGTCCATTGCGGGGTAAGGGGGGTCGGATATACGCAGCCTGACTCCTGTGTTTAAAACATAGAGCGACTGTTTCCGGATGACCAATAATGAGTGTCGAAAGTTGTATTGACTAACTGCTAACTCACAAATGAACGAAGCGCAGACAATTTAAAGAGTCATTTTGCTATTTGCTTTATTCCATCATACTTCAAAGCAAAAAAATAATAAACCTTTGACTTCATCTAACTGTGGAAGAGTCAATAAACTATAATTACCATGATTTATTACTCTTGAAAAGTTATTAACAAAATTCCAACTATAGAATCATGACTTTGGTCAGTGGTTATATTAACTAATCACAAATTTAATGTCGACACGTGGCAACAAAATTGCGAGAAACAAGACAAATTAAGAAGCAACAAGCGATATGACAATCGATTGTCTTAAGATTATCATTAATCATGGAAAGTTTAGAGAAAAGAGGAAATTAATTAATCACCAAATTAAAAGTACCAAAAGGCAAATCGAATCCTATGAAAAACACTATTAGTGTATGGTTTAAGGCATAAATTGAAATATATGAAATTGAACGATTATATATTTACACAGGATAAAACATATTATTCAATTAATTAAAATATGTGTTTGATTCCACGTAACAACCCAGCTTAAGATGGGAAGTCTGACATTGACAAAATATGAGAGATGTTGAGTATATAAATAAACAGATCTTACATATTAATAACACGTTTTAAGTCATGTGGGCCTAGACTTAAAACAGACAATATCACTAGTGAATCGGGCCGTTGCATTCCATTATATTAGAAATATGTTATATCTAGATTATTTTTTCAATAATAATTATATCAAATACTATTATACAAATACAATTCAACACACGAATTATTAAGTTGTAAGACGGTTAATAATTATGATAAATTTATGAATAGCATTTACAAGAAAGGGATTAAAATGCATATAAATATCCACAATCAAATATCAAAGGAATTAAAATTAAAATTTACCAATAACCTATGAACCAACAAAATTATCAATATAAATGATTTTCATATCATCATATTATCTTTATGAAACTCAAATCGTAAATTCTAAGAATATTTACATGTAGAAATTATTTGAATGAGCTAATAATGTAAAACATTATCTATATTATGATATATAAAACATAAATATCACCCTTCAGAGTTATCCAGTAATTTAGTCTTGGAGCTTTCATGTTAGAGGTCTTCGGTTCGAAATCTCTGGCAGCAAAAGCATGAGATTTGCCTTCTGGGTCAAGCTCATTATATCAGGCTTGCTTAGTGCGGATTACCTTTTTTATGTAATTTATGAGCTATTGCATAGGAGCAAGAGGTAATCTTTTGGGTCGAATTCATCGCACCGAATTTGCCTATTACAGATTATGTCTTTTCTACACGGCTTGCGAGCAAATATAATATGAAATAAATTTGCATTTATTATCTCAAAAAAGATTATACTTGAGTTTTTTTAATAGTATGGGTATTGAGGTGGTGGATTAAAGCTGTCTATATATTTTATTTTATATATTTATATGTCAAGTGGTCCCAAAGGGCATAATTTTGGTTCCGATATTCTTCTTATCTCCTAATATTGACAACTTTTATTTCTTCTTCTTTTTTCACTTTAGTTTATGGTTTAAATTTGCCCATAATATTATATTCTTTCGTATCAACAAAGCAAAGGTTGATTTTTCAACCATAGTGGAAAATTATCTTTTTCAAAAAAAGAAAGTCAGCTTCACTATTTGTAATCATTTCTCTTCTATAATAAAATAAAAATAAATAAATACAACGAGTCATGCATAAGTTTGAGAGGATAAATTGTACTTGCTATAATTAATAGCAATAAATTATTACTAATATTAATTGTTTCTGGTATACCTATTTCATTCACGAAAAAATTATTAAGAGTTGAGATTAGGTACATGACATTTTTTGCACTATAGAATAAGTACCTAGAAAAGAACAATTAATCTTATATAACAAATTAAATTACGTTGATACTATATATTCAATAATGTGAGAGAAAATGTTTAAATTTGTCCATATGTACATCTAATAATACAAAGTTGATGTAATGACCCAACCTGCTAATGATATTGTACGCTTTAGGTCTAGACTCACACTACTTTTTATCAGTAGGTAAAGATATATTTACTTATATACTTAACATTTTTTCTGTATTTTGCCAATTTGAACTTCTATCTAGAGATAGATTGTTTCATACGTCTCCTCTATGAACTCAGTGTCCTTGTTGAGATTTACCCTTATCGGGATTTGCCTAAGCTCAATTGAACTCTAACCCACATCGACAAGGTTACCCTGCCTTATGGGGATTTGCCAAAATTCAATTGAACTCTAGCTTACACTGCATGAAAATTGTTTAGACTCTAAGGCTTGCCCCACCTTATCAGGATTTGCCTAAGCTCAGTTGAACTCTAACTTACATAGAGAAGGTTGCTCCGCCTTATCAGGATTTGCCAAAACTCAGTTGAACTCTAGTCCACATCGACAAGGCTAATATATGAGTGACTCTAATACCATCTATAACGGCTCAGCCCGCTGGTGATATTGTCCTCTTTGAATCTAGGCTTGCACAGCTTTAAAACACGTCATTAGTAAGTAAGATATATTTATTTATATACCGATTATCTCTCATGTGATGTGAGTTTATATAAAGATAGTCGTAACAGTTTGATCAATTTAGTCCTCCATCAAAACTTATGTCCATTTATGCATGTATTTAACCTTTATCAGAGCTACAATGTGAAATAGGTAGGCCGTGTGTCAAAATTCTTGAGAAAAATACAATTTACACCTTAATTTTTTTATTAATTTCAATTTATCTTCAAGTTGAAGCTTCGTAATTAGGATTCATTAAATAATATTAGGCCAAATTTGATATTTTAAAAAATTACATTAGTATATAGTAACTTGTTTGTTATTTAGTATACCAAGTAGTCTACATACATGCATATTATAAATTTAAACAGATGCCAGCTAAGATTTAAAACTAATTAAATGATTACGAAGGCAATCAAACATAATTAAGCAGCCAACAGGATTAGGATATTTCCTATTTGTTTAGTATTACGTCGTATCAAATGTGTAATCCTATGTTATATATTAGCTTTAATTATTGAACTGTCTTAATCGGTAATAGTGTTTTTTATTCATTATTCTTTTGTAATTTAGTAATTTATTTATTAGTTGATTATGTCTCAATGTACGTACGTGGTCTTCAATCAAACTTTATATTATTAATTTAAAACAATAAATGTGACCACATGATCTTTTAACTCTACATAGTGTAGTAGGTTACTTGAGGAGTATAAATTTTATCAGGTAACCAAATTAATGTTTGTCACAAATTAAATATATCTTATATAAATAAATTGATTATATCAATAATAAAATTTGTCCTTTAACAATGTCTACAATACAACAATAACATATCACCCATAAGTAGAAAGACTAGATATGACAAAATGACATGTAAGATAATGGAACAGTAAGTGCAACTAACAGTGAATAGCACATGACAGTAAATAACTATGTTAAAACTAACACATATACGCTAGATAATAGAAAGAAAAAGGGAATAATAATAGTAAAAATAATACAAATGCAAATAATAATACAATGTCTACAATGCTTTTAAAAAAAGCGACAGATAAGATGTCACTTTGAAGTCTGACCAACAAATTATGTGTGTCCGGACACGCGCAACGATGGATTATTTCCATATTATATGAGCTATTAATTTAATGATTGGTGAGACGGATTATACATTTGACAGGAACTATGTGACTTGTTCAATTATAAACAAAACTAGAATTAGGTGATTGAAAGTTAATACTGATTAATGTGCACAAAGCAGTTTCAAATTAAAGTTGTTAGCTTCTTGTTTTAGTTGAGGGGCTTTAATTATTTGAATTTAATATATAGTCCATCTCCAATATATCAATTATATTTCTACAACTATATAAATTGAACTAACATAAACTAAATTTGTCTATGACAAGTCTTTACCTCCTAATGTTAATTAGTGTAACAATATAATTAAGTATGACCAAACAGAAATTGACTAAATAAACTAGCTAGCTAGGACCACTTTAAATTGTAACCTTATAAATTAAATGTGATGTTCCTAATTAAGGGTGTGTTGATGAGGGTGACAAGCAACGCTCGACAGACTTTTAGGCTGATAAACTTCTGAAGATAAAGTGTACATAAGTTTTATAAAACATAGCTCAAATTTGCAATACATAATTGATTTTTTAAATTTAATATAATGTTGTGGTTGTGTCACTGTAGCGAACAATACGTGTTATGATGATAAATCTCAATAATGGCATCATTTTGTTTTTATCCAATAAATTTAAAAAGTATATAGTGTTCTGAATTTTACATATCCCAAAGATCTCGGTAAAGAACTACAAGAGCAATAAATTCAATGAGATTTTAGTGGAATTTAGAAAGGATAAAATGAATGTATGATTGTATCTCTGATTTATAGATCTAAAAGACTATTATCGATAAACAATTGATCGAAGAAAATACAAATTGATGAAATAAGAGTACCAAAAAAACACAATTGTGTGGGACAATGCAAAAGGCTTTCAATGAAGTAGATGGCATATCTAGTACTAAAATAGCTAAATTAATTTTTTTTTCCACGTGCAAATTAAAGCAAGTCATGTGTGATTTAATACTAAAGTTATTTATTAAATTCATTTTGCTAGCTTTACACTAATTTAGTTGTATTTATGGTTTGTAAACACAACCCCTCATCAATTGATGTCTTAATTATTCCATAAACATCCAATGTTTTTGTGTAAAGTTTACAATTACTTTGACGTTCTACCTGTTGATTAGATTCGAATAATTTTGTTGATTCATACATGTTGCATGCATTTAATTATATTTAACTGTAATAATAAATATGAATATTTATAATAAACACATTATATAACAGTCATTAAGATTCTAGCGACTCTGAATGCAATGACATTAACTTAATTGCCGCTATATTGTAGTGTATATTGTTGTTGAAAAGAAAATCTAGTATCACTAAATATCTCTTTTTGGTGTAGTGTATAAATCCATAACTATTTTAGATTTGATTAATTTGTATTTGCAACAAACAATTTCACTTTAAAATGTAAATTAGAGATGTAAAACACTTTTTGGTATATTTTTTTTCTTTTGGTTTGCTTATCCGGTATGCAATGCCTCGTTTGGGCTCGACTAATTTGGATTCACGTTATGTAGGATCCATTTGAAAAAAACGCCCCTTATCAATAATTTTTTCATATCCAGGATTCGAAATTGAGACATCTGGTTAAAGAAAGTGCAACCCCATAATGTGATGCACTTCTTGTACTAAAAATAACTTTTTTATAACTAGACTCACGAGCTTAAAAATTTGGATTATAAAAATACTATTTATCATTTTGTTATAATCTGTGATGATAAATACATGATATTCGACATTACAGAAGTCAAATAAATTGATGATATATTTTTTTTCTTTTTTACTATGAAAATATAATACATAACCTAAGTTGTAGTATTATTGTAGCCTTTCATTTTTCCTTGTTATAGGGAATATGTTCTTGTTTAAATTTTACTCTACCGACGGATACCGACAAGGGCATGTTTGGATGATTAATTGCTACCAAACGCAGCTTATAATGAGGAACCTGGTCCTTTTCATGGGACACGTGTAAACTCCAAACGCTAAATGCACACAAATACAATCCCAAAAAGATGCAACATAGTGCCTATATTTTTTTTCGTGCGATGTTGAACTTTTAATTAATTTAACTTGGTATTATAAGATATTTTTTTTAGTTTATTTTAATTATTTGGTATTTTTTTGAAAAATAATTAATGATAAATATTTTTAATATTCAAGAATAATAAGAAAAATATTATCGATACATTTTGTTCTTGTAATCATGACGCTATGGTTGTGTTTGGAGAAAATAATTTTTAATATTTTAATTGAGTGTTAAGTATTTGATCACATCTCACCTTCACCTATCTTCATAGCCTCTATCTACCCGTTATATTTATTTATTATATATAATAATATTTAAAATAACTTTTATTTACGTACTAAATATAAAATAATAAATACATTAATAAAGAAATTACCCTTTTTTTTATGAAAATATTTCACTGAATTGAGTTCAGTTTGTGGTGATTAAAGATAATTCCAAAATACATTTCACACTACCCTAATAAAAACTTAAAAGAAAAAAAATTGGTCGAGTAAAAGTATCCACTGATCAGATTTTTGCTGAATATGTAATTTATATTTCATACACAAATAAAGCTTTCAAGTTCAAATTCCTCTCAATAAGAACTCATTTTATTAGAAATTTCTTTATTTATAACTGATAAAATTTCTATTATGTGGTTAGGGGATTACCGATTTAAATCTTGAAAGTACTATTCGATAAAAATACAAAGTAAGACTGTATACAATAGATCCTTGTGGCTTGTTCCTTCTCCGGATCCTATGCATAGCAGGTATGTAATGCACCGAGCTTGGCCCATTCTTTATTTCTAATATAAAAATTCTTGGTACGAATTTTAGTCAAATATCAATATAAATATCAAACTTCAATTTTTTTTTAAAAAAAAAATGTAATGAGGAACATGGTCCTTTTCATGGGACACGTGTAAACTCCTTAACTTGGTAAAAATTTAAGAGTGTATTCAACTCATGTCACAAATCACGTGTTTATTTAAGTTTTGTTAATTAAGTAGATTATTGTTTTTAATACTGTCAATTATTCAAATGTTATGTCAAAAAAAAAACCCGACTTTAAAAATAAAATTGAAAATTGTTCAAAAATCGAGAATCAATCTGAACTCAATTAATTTAAGCTAAATTAATTCTCGAAATTCGAAAGGACACAGGGTCGCCACCTAATTTTACGGATAATTAGGAAACCATAAAAATATTTTAAAAGATCTAACAGAAAAATCTTTTAAAAT
>JAOTQR010000079.1:25689257-25707060 GCA_025774065.1 Solanum ossicruentum
GTCAAAATAGAAACTAAACTCGATGACTAATTTTGACACTAATTTATGAAAAGGCCGGACAAAATTGGGTGTCAACATCAAATATGAAACTAATAATTCGTATCAAATTTAAGATTTCTTTTAAAAATTACTATCACTATAAATATCGAACGTTAATTTGTTATTTGTTTTTTAAAAAAAGGGACGTAATTGGTGGTGTCCACATGTTTTTCCGTGCAGTACTACTCACTGTCACTGAGAATGGTGCACCCAGATAACTCCAAAATCCATTATACCCCAAATGCATGGCCAAACAGACAAAAAGATCAAAATCCTTTCTTCTTTTTTTCTGAATTATTGTAAATTTAAGTTTACAAAATAATTTAGTGTTTAAATTTTGCAAAAGTTAAAGAATATTTTTGTTTTTACAAGAGGTATGGGTATGGAATGAACCTAGGGAAATAATTGGTTTATTTGAACATAATAATTTTGACATAAAATTTAATATATATGTATGAAAAACTATTAACATTTCAACCTTCTGTCCTAATTATGTGAATTTCGACTAGTATTTTAAGAAATATATTTTTATTATATTGATATGAGAATCATTGATTTAAATTAAAATTATGTTATGAATCTTGAATTATATTGATGCGAAAAAAATTACTCCATCATAAAAAATAGGATAGAACAATTAGATCTGAGTGTATAACAAAAGTAGCACTGCTAAGGTGTCGTTTGATAGATGGTTAAAACTTATGTAAGATTGTTCAGTCATTGCGTCTTTTAAAATAATAACTAACTTGTAATCTTTACATATTTTAATTTTAGTAAAATTATAAAATGATAATCAAATATCATACTTGATATGCTAAATTTTACACAAAATAACAAATAAATTATCAAATTTGATAGTTTTTATATATAAATGACTTTAATTTCAAATAACGATAAACAATCTTTTAAAAAATTTTAATATCAAATTCTGAATCTGCCTCGATCAAAACGAGGTAGAGCTATAGCTTAGAGGTTAATGTTGACATGTCAGACATTAAATTTTTGATGTTAATTGGTCGTAACAACCGGACCATGTTGTCGCAGAAGCACTATTTGTGACGGTAGTGATTATTCATTTTAATTTTTGGAATAATTTCTGTTGTCACCCACCTGCATTCTTTCTTTTTTTCTACTTTTATTTTAAAATTAAAGGATGCCAATTCATTAAAACTTTTTATATTTTAATTAAGTAACAAAAAAATAACTTTAATATATTTTAATTAATGCATTGATGGAAATTAGCTGGCATTACTTAGAGATATCAATTTTTGTAAATGTCCCATGTCTTGGCTCTTTCCAAACAGTTGGGCTAGGTCCTCCAAATTTCACTTAAAACGTGTTTTTGGTAAAACAAAATTCATTATGTAAATATAAAAACATTATCCTAAAATTAAAAAGTTTAGGATATATATAGTAAATATTAAATCTTCTTCACTTTTTCGTCTATTTCCTTTTTTTTATATATTAGATCCCTTATTAAAAATTCTGATTTTGTGACAATGAATTAAAAGATCACTTATGAAATTTATCTTTCTTATTCCAAATAAACTTTTTTCTTGTTTTTTAAACTTATTTTTCTAAGCATGAAAAAATGTTTTTCATACCAAACACACCCAAATTATTCTTCCCATCTTTCATCATTTGTTACTAAAGTTATGTTTTTCTTCACATTATTAGTAATTAGTGAATGAATAAGAAAGGTGTTGTAATGGAACTTGAATACTTCCCTTTTTAATCATTATAATTCAAACTAGCTAGTAAAAATACACTTCATCCAACCAAAACTTTTTGTCTTCTATTTATTTCACTATCAATAATACTTATAGTTTCTCTTTTGAAGTAGTAGTACAATAGTAGAATTGCATATACTTTCTCCGTCCATTTTATATGATACCATTTTTTTCATTTTTAAAAGAATATCATCTTATGAAAATAATTTAATTTTAAAATTTCTCTTACATCCTTATTAAATAATTTTTAATCATACAAATATTTAAAAATAATTTTAGATTATAAATTTTTTCAAAAAATTTTAAATATCGTATAAATAAAAAATATCACATAAAATAGAATGGTAAAAGTAGTAAAATAAAAAACCTGCACCGATCTAACCTAAAAGTGAATGGGCACTTCGTGCAGTCTATGATTGCTTCGAGTTAGTGAAAGCTGTCAAAAAAGGAAAACAACTCACTCCCCTATTTCTTTTTTTCTTTAATTAATTCAAATTTTAATTAAATTAAGAAGCACAAATATAAGAATTTAAAAATTATAGCTTATAACCAAGTTTGGTTGACTTAATGATTTGTTTATTAGATCACTTAAGTAAGTATCGAAAGTTTGATCCCTATGATATGTCTGAAGCTGTTGAAGTAGATCTTAGGCTTAACTCACACCCCAAAATCTAGCTCAAAGGAAAAAGGATTGCCTAAGTCTTATAAGGAGACCGTCCATCCCATTAACTACCAATTTGGAACTTTGTACTTTGTGTCTCAACACCCCCCTCGCGCCCAGTACTTAGTATCTGGTGCGTGGACAATTTTTTTGGGGGGCCCAACATTGGGTGAAACGCGCTCTGCTCTGATACCATGTTGAAGTAGGTCTTAGGCCTAACTCACATCCCAAAAGCTAGCTCAAAGGGAGAAAGATTGTCTAAACCTTATAAGAACACCACCCATCTTATTAACCACCAATGTGAAACTTTATACTTTGTATCTCAACAAAAGCAACCAATTGAGCAACGACAAAGATGTACCTAGTACGTTTGTGGGGAAATACACAGCAACTAGAAGGTTAAAAGATTGATTGGAGGAGCGTCATGGTAAACTTTTTGTGTACAGAAGAATGAAGGTAAAAAAGTACCAAGTCAATAGAATGGACCCAAAATTAATTATTTTTAAAAAGTACAACTGAATAGAATGGACTCTCTACCTATATCCCTAGTCTAGAAAGAATGATTCAATAAAAAAAAATGTGCAATAATTTTCAACGCATTTAAATGTTTATGTGGTTTGGAATATTATTATCACTAAAAATGTGGTGAAATGAGTAATATTTTATAGTTTAATTTGAAGTTTCTGAGTTTGAAAAATAAAAATTGAGAAATTTGTTGTTTGGAGGTAGTTTTTTAAGTGGAATATCTATTTATAGATTTTTACAGTAGATTTTATACCCAAAGTTTCTAAAGAAATAATGCGTTATATATAGGAAAAATTATGCGAATAAACAAACGTATACTAGTTAATTAGCTATCATAGTTATATTTTGAAAAAATAATGGCTCGCAATAAACACCTAGTTGACGTAATTATATTTTGAGTTTTAATTCGTGCGATTTATACAAATGTTGTGTACATGATTATACAAAAATTGTATGTGAAATCAGTTTATATAGTAAAATATACAAATATTGTGAATGGTATAACGAGTTATACAAATGTTATGCACGAATTGTATAGTGAAATGTACAAATGCTGCTATAACTAAAGTTATAAAATATAATTACATAAACTATAGTTATAAAGTATAATTAAAATACTTTTGAGTAACTATATTCGAAAATTCCTCTCGTATATATTTGTGCGCGTGTGTATTAAAATTTGGGTGGTGATGATTAACTAACACAATTGTTAAACGTTATTATGAATGTCAGAATTGAAATACATTGTACATCCGCTCTAACAAAAAAGACCATGGTTCGACCAATGTGAATATACAATAACAAAGTTAAGACATATTTTTCGCAAAGTTCAAAATTCCCAAATAACTCTTTTACAACATTTTATATATGCCTTTTAAGAAAACAATCTTGAAATTTTATATGAACTTTTTTGGGGTTTGGTGACATTGGAGTTAACTATCCTTTTCGTTTTCCTTAATTTAGTATAATGTATATAATATAAAATTTACCAACTAATTCATAATCTCTCCGTCTTATATTACTTGAATTTTTTATGCTTTTTTCAAGGTTCCAAATATTTGAAATATTCAAATTTTAAAATAAATATTTTAAACTTTTTTCATATTTGTCCTTTCATTTATTTAACTTTTATATTTTTCAAGATATAAATTAGACTACGTATTTATGATTTTACAAAGAGCAATAGTGGAAAGTATGGTGTAAATTTTGTTTTTGAATATTTTTCTTAATATGTATGTATTACTTCACAAATTCAATTATTTTGAGACGGAGAGAGTATTATACTTAAATTTAGAAAATGGAAATGCGTGAAAAACAATGTCGTTTAGGATAAAGACACATAAATTAAATTTCTCATTAGAGTAATATATGAAAAAGTTAATCTTCTTTTCTTGGCAAAAAAATAAAATAAAATAAAAGTAGTTCCAAATTTAATGAACCCTTTTCCAAAACTCCCAAGGACGGTTTTTTAATTCCTTTTTTATCCTTAAATATTAATGATTTTATAACCAAATCTTCAATTTTTTTGGCAAAATCCAAAAGATAATGATAAAATAATTATTGGTGGACTTATATGTATCTAATTTTTACACGATAAGAAGCTCCTCATTTTCACGATTCCTCATTACTTCAATTTTTTGTGGTGTGGTCCAATTCTCATAATTACATATGAATATTTAAAAAAATAAAAAAGTTTGGATTTTACCGTAAAATATCTTTATATAATGTTAATTTTTGTATTTTTCTTAATTGTTATAATGAGATGTTGTTCACATGATATGTAAATTGATTTAAAAGAGAGTTGAATTATAGCGAAATGCTATAATAGAAAATTATTGACATAGAAAAATTTGATCATATTATATCGATCAAGTATATTCTTACTTTACATTTTGTATGTTACTTTTTCTATGATTGAACTTGTCCAATATTTCGTTTGTTTCATTTTATTTTGATCCTTGTATTAAAATTAAATTTATTTATTTATTTGTTCAATTTGATAAATCAAAATAGATTTGTCATCTTTTTCAAATATTATCTTTGTCATTAAATAATCCTCGAAAATAACTCTTTTATTTTTACAAGATATTAATAAACAAGTGTAATTAAATATCTATTTTTTATATAGGCTCAAGTAAAATAATGAAACTAAAATGAGCAAAATGAAATTGACGAAGCACACCCTTTCCTCAATCTCAATTTATGTGAGTTTAATCGAGAATTTAAGCATAAAATCTTCAAATTTTTTGAAACAAAATTTATAATTTTTTAAATTATGTAAGAAACACACTACAAGTCAAAAATTAATAACTTAAAATATTTTAAAAAAATATATAAAAATTTTACAGTCAAAAATAAATTGATTTGAATCTCAAAATTTGAAAAATACAACATAAATTGAGACAGAAAAAGTATATATTTTTCACTTTTACTTATCAAGAAAATATTTTTTCCTCAACATTACTTCTCAATGAATGTATAGCATCCAACGTCATGAATAAGTAAAAATAAACGAAGAAAATATATTTTATGGACTAAAATAAATGGTTAAAAATAGCACCACTTTTTTTTCCTAGAAAAAAGAATTAGTGTACTGTATCCACTCCACATGTTTCCATATTTTAATGCCTTTAACACTCATTTTTTCTCAAGTGGTCGAAAACGACCCTTTTAATTACTTGAAAACGACACATATGTCCTATTTATTACACCCTAGATTTCCTCAAAATCTAATTTACACCCCCAAAATAGTAATAATATTCCGTTTTAAACCCTTTTTCTATTTCTTTTAAACAATTTTTTCTATTTAAGATTGAACGACATTGTTTGTGAAAAAGAAATATATATGTTGAGAAAAACAATGTTTAAACTATTAAGAATATGATTGAACATCAATAATGTAACCAACATTTTAGCATTGATTTGTGTTGACAATTAAAATTTTTACTTTTTACTCTCTTCCTTTATCTTTGCTCGTTAATTTTCAATATGTGTATTTTATCATAATATCTATATCAATTAATATGTAGACTTGGATTTTGAGAAATGATATGGTGAATAAACAGTTAATGTTATTGGTAAAAAAATTTCTTTTTTTTTTTTATTTTCTTTGATAAGTTAAAAGTGACGAGTAATTTAAAATAAAAATCTATCTTTCAAATATTCTATCTGATCAATTTTACTTGTCATTATTTCATTTTTCGAGGTTATCTTGACCAAACTACAAAGCTAAATTGAAATAGCTAGATTTCATATCTGAAATCTATAATTTAAATGGTTAAAAACTATACTAAAAATGTTATAAGTTGTTATCTTTCTAATATTAATATGATGAAAAAATGCTTCTTTGAATATTGGTTAAAATTCATATACTATAACCTCGATAATTGAAATAGTGACAAATAAAAATGAATGAATTGAGTAATGAACAATTAAAAGTAAACGAATTGATTACGTGATAAGGCTTTGACAAGGTATTGCAAACAAATTTCATGAGTTGGTGCATTAAATATTGGATATTAATTTTTTGGTTTAATTTATTGCCTAATTATGCAAATTTTACAATATAATTATAAGATAAAATTTGGGTAGAAAATCAAAATATATTTTATGAGGAATTATATTTTTGAAAACATCATTACGTTAGTATTATTGTTTTACAACATAGTGAAATATTAATAGTAAATCTTATACAGTTCAATAAAATAATGGGGACTGTCAAATCATGTTTATTGAGTTTGCTTCATAAAGAAATTATTTGATTACACTCTAACACTTTTGACTTTTATGTAATAACTAAATTAAACATGATTCTTTTTAAAGAAAGTCTAACCCAATCAACGTTTTAGTTGTAAATTTAGCATTAGGACATTGAGATTTTGAAAAACATAAATCATATTTTAATTCATGGAATAATAAAAAAGATATTAGTAAGACTACATAAGATGTCGTAAACAATATTTGGTGATTACTTCAAAATCGGAATATTATGGAGAAAATTATTATTTTTTCACTAAAAAATGTTCATAATTTTTTCAATGAGCTTATTCAATGAGAAATAAATGGTAAAATCATGTTTTATAATATAAATTTCAATCATTTTTGTGATGAGGCAAAGGAAAGAGAAGAAAAATCTATGGATTGACCTCATCATCTTCACCCTGTAAGAAACTACTAGATCACCCTAAGGATACCTTTAGCATCCAGGGATCACAAATAACAATTGACGAGATGATCCTATCAAAGATTTCAAGCTCAGACAATGATAACTGGCATCCTCACGTACACAACGAAATTGAGTTGATGGAGTAGTCAGCGCCCTTGAATAGGAAAAAAAAATCTATTTCTAGTAGTTAGTGTAAAAATTATACTCCTATTTCAAATTACCGCCGTTATTTCAAAAATAAATATATCAAATTATTTGTCATTTTAGAAGTTAAAAACGAAATTAATTTTTCATTTATTCATTTTAAACTTAACAATAATAATTTTTGAAGACTATAAATACTTCAATTATGAAATAATGACACATAAACAGATCAAATTAATATTCAATGATCAGAGATTATATAAGGGATATATAGTCAAGATCATTTTTAATAACAATATTCTTTTTAAAGAGCGAAACAAAAAAAACATGACATGTAATTTGAGACGGTGGGAGCGATCCTTTTCTTTTTTTCTAATTAAAATGGATTTATGATAATAATGCAAGCAGTTAACTAGACTCTACCAAAAATCAAAACTACTACTCTAGTACTAGGAGAAACACAAAAGCAAAATTTCCTCTCTCTTATGGAATTAATTTTAGTGTTAATTAAGCTAAAGCTAAGATTATAGGCTCTAGCTAGCACTAGGTTTTTTATACACATAGACAAAGTCATAAATATAATTTAAAGAATAAAGTTAATTTTTTTAAAAAAGAATCCAATATATGATGTCAAGACATATTTTTCTCTTTCAAATAAATAAGAACATAAATCTACCAACTAAACATAATTAATCATTACTAACAATACCTTAAAATAATTTTTTTTTTTTATCTAATTACACTTCTCTATTTAAAAATCCTAAGTTTTATATTCGAAACTAAATTAATGTATCTGAATTATTGAATTAATGTATCTCAATTATGATATCTTTTAAGAAATCTTTATAAATTTAAAAATAATAATTAATTTTTTATATTATATGATTTATGTATACCCTAAAATTAGTTAAAAATTTCATCTCATAGATGTAAAATGAGTCTCTTTTTTTTTTCCGAAAATTGAAATAGTGGAATCTTTGTGTGAAAAAATAATTAAATGAAAATTATGGGCATGGTTGAAAATAGCACTACCCAGTAGGTATCTTTGAAAAAAAGAGGGCGTAGGGGGTCGGGGGTAGACAGAGCACCCAAGTAATGAGCTGGACTGTGTGGACTACAGTTAGTGTCTTCTCTATTTATAAAGTATTAGTATAATTGAGACGGTAGAAACGAAACCACGATTAGAAGTTTGAGAGTTCTAAAGAATCATATTTTTTTAATATAAATATAAATTTATGAAAAAGCTATTGAGTTCGTTTGAAATCACAAACTCCCACTTAACTCTGCTTTCGATTAAGAGATGTGTCTTTAGTAATGCATCATTATTTCTAAGACCTTTCAAAAATAACTTTTCAATTTTACAAAATTTAAATAATATCTTCATATGTTTTTACTCGTTCAAACTTTACTCGCAAAATAATCTAAAATATGTTATTATTATTATCTTCAACTTGAAAAGACAAAAAATAAAATCTACCCAAATGATACAAAGATTTTGGGATGTGTTTTAAAAGTCAAAAGAGTTTTACTTTCACCTATATTTTTCATGGTAAACTTGTCTTTTTGATGTCACATCTGTAGTAAAATATTTAAATTTTATTTTTTCTAGATTATATACCTCAGACATAAAACAACTAGAGATAATAATTTTGTATATTTGCATTTATTAAACTTAAATATTTATTAATAAAAATAAAAATCTGAAAAATATTTTGGCTCTTTCCAACGTCTTGCCTTTTAAGTGACACCTATTCTCGAATATCTTTTTTTAACCCTCCCCTTCTTCCCCACTAACACCATCTTCTCTCCGGCGATCTTATTTTCTCTCTCTATAACTTTCTCTCTCTAAAATTTGTTACTAAAAAAACTCAAACTTCAACTCAAATTATGAACTAGATCCTAAATATTAGCTATAATATCAACTGGGTCATTGTTATTTTTTTTGTTTTCTTTACTAAAGTTGCAGGGAAGCTGCATTGTTAGCGGTGAGTAGAACTTTTTTTGGTATTTTTCTTCCGTTAAATTTTTCTTTGAAGATTAGGATGATGGGTTTTTGAAAAAAATATTCTTTTTTTGTTGTTACCATTTAGCTTGGATTTTTGTGATTGGTTTAATTTTGTTTCTATTTGAATCTTTTCCTCTTTTTCCTCCTCTTTTTTTGCTTTATGAACTTGTCATCTACCTCATTTTCTGTCGGTGGGGGTTTATCTCAATTTCAGTTTCAATCCCCATTTTGGGGTTTCAGTTTTTTGCCTTGTAAGTTCAGTAGCTCATTTGTTTAAAGATTTGATTTTTATGTGTTTTTGTAAGTAAAGAGTGGTTGTAGTATGTATCCTTTTATCTGGGTATGAGTTTTCTTGATGAATTTCTGAACTTTTTGCTCTTTTGGTGTAGTTGATTGTATCTGCAGAAAAGAGGTGTGATTGTTTTACTCTTGGGGTTTAATGTATATTGGTTATACCCAAAAAAGGGATCATATTTAAGCAATGCAGATTGCTTTGTACTAATATTTAGTCTAGATTTGGTATTCATCTTGTTAAAATATGAAAATGTGTGATATTCATGTTTAATTTTTATTGTTTATGGTGGTCTGTCATTTTCTTTAACTACCCCTTTTGCTTATTTTATGTCATCTAGGGTCATTTTGTGCCTTATAATTTGGCTTTGTTATGGAAATGCAATCATCAGTATTTGATCTGAATATATACTCCTTAATTTATACATATCATTTTGATGTTTCTCATTGAGCTTATGATTTTACCTATTTGGAACTTTTCAGGTGCCAGATTCTTGTATTACTGTTTTTTCCCCTTTATGTACAAAATTTGATTACCTTCTCAGCTCTCTATACTCTTTGTTTCTCTATTTTCCTCCTTTTGTGCTTAATTCTTTGCCTAGTTCTAGCTGCACTGTAGTTTCATGCAAGTGTCCAATTCTCGAGTGACATTTAAAAAGCTTTGAAATGTCTTTCCTTGAGTGAGGGTCTATTAGAAACAACCTTGGTAGGGTAAGGTCTGCGTACATAGTACCCTCCTCATGCTGCACTTGTGTGATTACACTGGGTATGTTGTAATGAGGTAATAGAGTTCCCTTTGCAAGTTAGTCTAAAATATTCCAGGTATAACAACATTTCTTATATGTTTGTCTGAGCTAGTGGTGGGGAATTATTGCGTATATTGCTTCTTCTTTGTAAACTAGGAGGATGATTTCTGGATGTAGGGTATATTTTTGTTGAGTTGTAGTTTCATGCATTATTACCACCTTTTGAAGCTTGATGTCTAATGTGACTTCAGTTTGTTTCTCCTGACATGTGTTGTGAACTTTTGATGCATTATTGTGCTTTTCAGTTATAGAAGGTCTTGTTCCCATTCTTTTGCAATTCATTTACTTAATTCAGTCGATATTTCCTTGTCCAACAGTCTAAAATGGATCGTAGAAGTTGGCCTTGGAAGAAGAAATCATCAGATAAAACAGCAAGTGAGAAAACTGCAGCTCTTATAGTGGAGTCAGCATCTGCTCCTTCAGATTCAGCTGAATCTAAGGTTGAACAGGTGTGTTAGTTGATATAATTTTAAAGGATTATGTACAAGTCAATTTCTATTTCTCTTCTGCTTGCTTCAGACAATTTGTCAATATGTTTGCATCTACATTAAGGCTTTCATTTTGAACTTTGATGCACGAGGACTTGTATAAATAAATGTTTCTTAAATTGATTAATACTAGTAAAGAACTACCACAGTTTTCTAAATTTTGAGGCTCATAGCTTTACGTTGAGAGTTGATGGATGCTAATCTTAAAATTAACCTTACAAAGTATAAGTTCTAATTTAGTTCTGAAATTTTGTTTGTCTCTCTGGTCTCTACATTACAATCTTATTGATGCTTGAAAGGAGAAGACACAGTTTTCAGTTTGGCAAATGGGTCGTCAAATTGATTTTGCAATAATATGTTGTGAGAAGTTTCATTCAAATTGCCTTGTCTTGGTGATTTATGTTTTGGTTTCCATTGTATTTCAGAGTAAACAGGAAATCAAGAAACCGAAATATGTGCAAATTTCTGTTGAATCTTATTCACATTTGACTGGACTGGAGGATCAAGTTAAGTCTCTCGAGGAACAAGTGACTGGCTTAGAGGATGAAGTCAAGGATTTGAATGAAAAGTTGTCTGCTGCGCAGTCAGAAATGACTAGTAAAGAGAACCTGGTGAAACAGCATGCTAAAGTTGCTGAAGAAGCTGTCTCAGGTGATGTTCCTCATTGTCTTTGTCTTTTTCTTGCAACAAGTGTTCCCTAACTTAGTATTGAGCTATTTTATTGACATCTCTTTTGACAGGTTGGGAGAAAGCTGAGTCAGAAGCTGCGACACTGAAAAATCACCTGGAATCTGTCACTCTTTTGAAGCTTACTGCTGAAGACAGGGCATCACATTTGGATGGTGCACTGAAGGAGTGCATGCGGCAGATACGGAATTTGAAAGAAGAGCATGAACAGAAGCTGCATGATGTGATTCAGAATAAAGCCAAACAATATGACAAAATGAAGCATGAGTTTGAAGCAAAGGTAGCTAACTTGGACCAACAGTTACTAAGGTCTGCAGCGGAAAACTCTGCACTGTCGAGGTCTTTGCAGGAGCGTTCTAGCATGGTGATACAGCTCAGTGAAGAAAAAGCCCGAGCTGATGGAGAAATAGAGATGTTGAAGAGCAATATTGAGTCATGTGAAAGGGAAATAAATTCTCTGAAATATGAACTCCATATTAACTCAAAGGAACTAGAAATTCGTAATGAGGAGAAAAATATGAGTGTACGATCTGCTGAAGTTGCAAATAAGCAACACCTGGAAGGAGTTAAGAAAATTGCAAAACTGGAAGCAGAATGTCAAAGACTTCGTGGCCTTGTCCGAAAGAAGTTGCCTGGGCCTGCAGCCTTGGCCCAAATGAAGCTTGAGGTTGAGAGTTTGGGTAGAGATTATGGGGATAGCCGTGTAAAGAAATCCCAAGGAAGGCCTTCTAGTCCACAGTTTTCCAGTTTGCCAGATTTTTCATTTGATAGTGTGCAGAAGTTCCATAAAGAGAATGAGCAACTAACGGAACGCCTTTTGGCAATGGAGGAAGAAACAAAGATGCTGAAAGAAGCTTTGGCACACCGGAATAGTGAATTACAAGCGTCCAGGAGTCTTTGTGCGAAGACGTCCAGCAAGCTTCAAAATTTGGAAGCACAGCTGCACGCAAATGCTGAACAGAAAAGCCCACAAAAGTCCAACATTCGACGACAGCCATCTGAGAGTTCCTTTAGCCATGAAGCAAATCATCTTCCAAGAATGGCTTCCATGTCCGAAGATGGAAATGACGATAATGTTAGTTGTGCTAGCTCTTGGACGACAGCATTAATGTCTGAACTCTCCCATGTCAAGAAGGAAAAGAACTTTGACAGTCCACATAAATCTGAAAGTGCAAGCCACCTGGATCTCATGGATGACTTTTTGGAGATGGAGAAATTAGCTTATCAGTCCAGTGACACAAATGGAGCAGTTTCAAGTCCAGATATTCCAAATAATACAAGACCAGAAACCACAAAAGTTAACACCTCCTTGCATGTCACCATAAGCCCAGATTCTCAGCTGAAAGAACACAATGAGACAAGTGTATCAGGAAATGAGGAATCTCGCAAAGAGGAAGTACCATCACAAAGTCCTCAACCTTTTTCAGATACATCCATATCCATGAAGCTCCAATCAAAGATTTCAGCAGTTTTGGAATCATTGTCAAAGGAAGCTGACATTCAAAGAATTCAAGAGGATCTCAGAGAGATTGTGCAGGAAATGCGCAACGCCATTGAACCACAATCCATTAAGAGCATTGTTGAGATAACTCCTTCCTCTAAGACTGCTACTGAATCTCAGCTCTCTCTTGATGTCAGTGAGGCAAACTTAGAAAAGGAAATTCCTGTCTCTGAAGATAGTAAGTCATGCAATGAGTCTGTCCATGGTATTAGCAAAGAATTAGTAGATGCTATGTCTCAAATTCATGACTTTGTGCTCTTTCTGGGCAAAGAAGCTAAGGCTATCCAGGGTACAGCTCCCGACGGAAGTGGAATCAATGAAAAATTAGATGATTTTTCGGCCACTTATGTTGAGGTAATAAGCAGCAGGTTGAGTATGGTGAATTTTGTTCTTGATCTTTCTCATGTACTGAGTAATGCAAGTCAACTACACTTCAATATACTTGGATACAAGAATTCTGAAACAGAAATAAGTACGTCTGATTGCATAGACAAAGTTGCTTTACCAGAAAATAAAGGTCTTCAGCACTCAGGAGAGGTATATGCAAATGGTTGCACTCATTTTTCTGATTCAACTTCTGATCCAGACATCCCCCATGAAGGAAGTCTTGTTCCTACTTCAGAGTCAACATCAACCTCTTTGAAGTGCTCGTTGGACGAGGTTGAACAATTGAAATTAGAGAAAGAAAATATGTCTCTTGATCTTGCTAGATATTCTGAGAACCTGGAGAGCACTAAATCCCAATTGACTGAAACCGAGCAGCTTCTAGCAGAGGTTAAGTCACAATTGGTATCTGCTCAAAAGGCAAACAGTTTAGCTGAAACTCAGCTCAAATGCATGGCAGAGTCATATAACTCACTTGAAACTCGGACTGAGGAGTTGCAAACTGAAGTCAACCGTCTTCAGGCCAAGATAGAAAGTCTTGATAATGAGCTTCAAGAGGAAAAGAAGAGTCACCAGGAAACTTTAGTTAGTTGCAAGGATCTCGAAGAGCAACTGAAAAGGTTAGTGGTTTTTGTTCCACATTGGCCTGGAATTAAAAATTTGACTGACAGATCTTATAATCCAAAATTAGTTTTTAAAGAATACTACATTGTTCTTTGTCCCATCAAATGGATTTTATTTTATTGTGAAAGTAGCTACTGATCTCTCAAATGCTTGAAGTTTTCGTTTACCAGTGAATTTTGCCCAAACCTTCCAAGATTTGGATGAGAAAGAGTCGGAGGTTTTTCTTTGACCATGATTTTGTCAAATATTTTAAACAACAAGAACATACCCAGTGTTATCCCACAAGTGGGGTCTGGGGAGGGCAAATTGTACGCAGACCTTTCCGCTACCTCATAGAAGTAGAGAGGCTGTTTCCTAAACATATTTGAATTATTCATGTTTAGAACTTATTCTACTCTTTATGTAGTTTCTTAAAAATTTAATTAGACTTGAAGATTCTAAATCTGAATCTGCGTAGAAGGTAAAGTAGTGTGACTCTCACACTCTGAACCCACCCCCATAAAATAAAATAGACGTGACAAACACAGTAGGAAAAGGGAATACAGTCATGTTTCTACGTGATTTTTCAATTTATAACTGATCTGATGTCAGGGTCTCTTGTGAGTTTTCACCCTCTGATTAAGATTCTTCATTTACTTGGATTTGCTTCTATATAAATTGTTCAGAAACTGCCTCTCTTCCTCTCACGAGTTAGGGGTAAGGTCTGCATACACTCTAAGCTCTGCCCTCCTCAGACTCCATTTGCGGCATTACACTGGGTATCTTGTTATCATTTGCTGTCTATATGAAAGGTGTAGGACTAGACTGTTTGTTACCCACTGCTCTATTTACTAGCATTGCTTGAAACTGATATGTCGATTTACGATTATGTTTAGTGGCACTTAAACTGTATTTAATATTAATTTTCGCGTTTGAATCAGGATGGAGAGTGCTGCTGATCTTGATGGCAAGACCAACCAGGTAGCTTTCTTGCTCCCTAATAAGTGATTAATCTAATCCATAGTAGTCGTTGCTGTAGTTTACAGTACTAAATTTAGTGGGAAAAAGATTGTAAGTCTGAACTTCTGATCTAATTTCATGTTAACTCAATAAAAGACGATAGGTTTCAGTGATAGTGATGCAATGCAACTGAACTTTGAAAGAAAGTGTCTCTATTGTTGGTGTTTTATCGCTCCTAGCAAATAGATTTTCTTTGTTTGCTCCATCTCTCTTTCTTTTTAGTGATTGAAGTTTCTCAATGCATGTGAAAAGATTTGCAAATTAAACATTTTTAATATGAGCAAATGCTGCAAAAATATGAAGTGTCACTATGATTTTGAAGTGTCACTATGAATTTAGAACTCAAAGAATCATGTATAGCCTTGTAGTAAAGACTACTGTTAAGTCAATACTGTGAATTATATTAAAGACCACGATAAGAACTTGCCATAGTTTTTAGTAAACATGGAGTTCCGTAAGGTCTTGTACAATTGAATCCGAAGTTCCTACTTTCCCTGCTTCAGTCTTCTCTCCCTGGAACCCATCTATTGTCTTACTCCCTCCGTCCCAAAATAAGTGTAGTTTGTAGCTCATTTCACACCCATTAAGAAAAACAATAAATATATGGTATTTTGTACTCAGCTACGCGTATTTATTGGATGTTTCTTGAGAATGATCAGTATTGAGAAGAACTAGTTCTTTAACACAAGGGTATAGTTTTAGCAAAAACACAAAGGGGATAGATTAACCTGCCCTATAACTTTCAGGTCTAACCAAACTTACATGTAAATCTATGAGTAATTGAAATAAGTTTGTATGATTGATTTGGTGTTAAGATTCTTTTGACAACTTTAATGACATCCATTTCAATCTAAAGTGAGGTTCTGAAGAAGACGATCTTTTAATTTTCTCCAGGAGAAAGAGTTAGCAGCTGCAGCAGAGAAGCTAGCTGAGTGTCAAGAAACCATATTTCTTCTCGGGAAACAGTTGAATTCTTTGCGTCCTCAGCAAGAGTTTATGGGGTCCCCATACATCGATAGAAGTTCAAAAGGGGAGGGCTTTCGAGAAGAATCAACAACCAGTAGCATGAACATCCATGACAATGATCTAGCTGAGATGGACAGTGCCAGTTCTGTAAAAGCAACTTGTGAGTCCCCTGTGGATGTATATAATATGTCATGTCCCTCGGACACTGAAGTAAACAATCCATTGAGATCACCAATCGGCTCAAAATCTCCTAAACATCGATCTACTAAGTCCGGCTCTTCGTCATCTGCTGGCCCTACACCTGAAAAACAATCTCGTGGTTTCAGCCGATTCTTTTCTTCTAAGGGAAAGAACGGATATTAGGCTTGCAGCTTGCAGACTTCCTATGCCACATTAATAAAAGATTCGAAGGGCACGAACACGTTGACTTGACTACTGTAGATAATGAGGTACACCTTGTCAATTTGCTTCATTGTGACTCTTCATGAGTATTTCATACTCTGGAAGTTCCCTCTATTCTGGCCTTGTTGAGGCTGAAGGTTATACAAGAAAAATGATTCTGTGGTTCATCATTAGCAGCTTATGTGTTCATTTTTATTTTTTTAATTGTGTAGTGAAGTTCTTTAAATGTTTGTACACATTAGCTCCTTCAGATTACACAATGGAGACGCCATTTTGTATGTTTTTCTTGTATGAAAAGGATGTTTTGTGGTTACTATAAAATAACAGTTGTATGACAATGACTGTATATGATTTATATACCTTTGTGGAAATGGCTTTGTTTCTCCCATTACTGTTCTTTTTCGAGAATGTTTTAAATTTTTCATGTTTGGTTGCTGAAATTTTTGTGGAGATATTTTCTCAGGAAAATGAATGAAATAACTTATCTAGTGAAATAGAAAAATAGATTTTATAGGTGACATTCATCATGATTGTGTCCTTTTTACCCTCCGAGCTATGATCCCCTAGATCTTGTTCCCACCACCCCTACCTTTGCTCTTCGTTATATTTTCTATCCAAATATATTTCTTCCGTTACACTCTCGGTTCAAATATATCCTTTCCATTATGATTTGTGCTAATTTATCATTATTTTTAATAAACAAACATGTGATAAATTGAAAAATAAATAATTTATCTACAATTAAATACCCGATTCACTTTATAAACTCACTCGAGGTTTAGAAGTCAGGAGCACAGGGAGTTGGCAAGTGGACTGTAGTTGTGATGGAAATGGTTATGACATTGGGCTGGTCTATACTGTTAATGTCCTTGTCGGTGGGCCTTTTGAACGAGCTTAAATGAGCCCTGCAATGGGCTTTTGGGCCTTACTTAGTGGGCTGGAGATGGAAGAACCACTGGATCTATTGGTCAGGCCCATGTTTTGGTGCAGCGATAGCTGAATTTGGGGTCATGATGAGGCTGCAATCCACACTCAAACAAGAATTTGGGCTCATGATGAGGCTCCAATCCACACTCAAACAAGAATTTGGGCTCATGATGAGGCTCCAATCCACACTCAAACAATGTATAAATAATGTATAATTATGTGTCATCCCTTTTTCTAAAATTACCTTCCTTTGGCATATTTATTCGCTTGATATGTATATCTGATGCACGTAGATGCATGTATCAACGTGATTCTCATGTATCTAAATTCTATAAACTCTCTCTCTCTCTCTCTCTCTCTCTCTCTCTCTCTCTCTCTCTCTCTCTCTCTCTCTCTTTCTCTTTTTCCTCCCTTCTCTTTCTTTTTTTTTTTCTTTCTCCTCTTTTTTGCTTTTATCTT
>JAOTQR010000079.1:25714637-25751196 GCA_025774065.1 Solanum ossicruentum
CTGCTACTTCACAAATGAAAAAAGCGCAGATAGTTTAAAGAGCCACTTTGCTTTATTCCATCATACTCCAAGACCAAAAAATAGTCAATCTTTGGCTCCATCCAAGATTGATGGAAAGAGATTTGGTGATACAATAATATAAAAATTAAACCTATCATATTTAAATTACGAATCTGACTCTGATAAATATAGTTCTTCATACTTGCAATATAAATTATCTTTTGGTATACAATTTCACTATTAAATGCTTCTGTAAGTCTTATCTATGTACACATAATTTCACTCCAAGTGGGCTCTGTAGAATTTCAGAGTCATTTGCTATTTCTATCTAGACATATACACATATGGCCATTCCTATTAAGAATCCTCTTTAATTATTTATATCTACATCTTACTACAGGTATTTTTTTTTAATTTTATTTTGTCATATAGTATATAATAAGATATTTCTTAAAATATTTATATACACAAACATCAATTTATGTAATTGACACCCTCTGACACACTAAAGCACAAAATTCATGCTTTAATCATGAATAGTATATAAGACAATTGAGTCTCCACATAATTTTGATTACACATTTTTTGGTTGTAACGTTTTAATTGTGCATAGATTTGTTTGATAGCATGCTAAAGTTTCATTATATGAAGTCACGTTATTTCCACCACAATTGAAGAATCTTGAAAGTAATGAAGGTTCACGATATATATATAATGGTAAATATTTCTTCAATCTAAATGGAAAGTGATTTTTTTATGTGTGTGTGACGAAAAACATTTTATTTATCTCCACACCAATAGTTACATCACATAATGAGGAAGTGATCTTTAATTAAAGTTCTAATTATAAAGTTGACTTTGGTAAAAAGTGCTTACGCACATAATGGAACTTGTCGATATATATCCATCCAAATTAATCGGAGTCCAAAATAGTTATCGAATGACTGGTTGAACCACCCCCGCCCCCGTGTTTAAAATACTCCCTTCAGGATTGTTCAAAACTGACGCGAAATCAATAATTTGAATCAAAAATTGATTTATTCGGCTACGTGTTGGGATATTTGCTTAACGACTCTGATATCGATTTAACAATTCAGGATAGCTAGTAATAGATTTGACATGTGTACGATCAATAATTAACAAGTAAAGCCAATAATTTTTATAGCCGAAACAAATCGATCAATATGCAGCCCTACTCCGTTTGCTGAAAAATAAGTGTTACTTCAACAAAATCACATTGATTAAGAAGTTAATAAATATAATATGTAGTTTAACAAACTATCCCGATTTAATAAATGTCTCTTGAAAATTGATCAGTATTAAGAACATGGAGTATAAGATAATAATTGAAATAAACTACCCCTATTTAATATTTATTTGAAATGAAAAGAGTACCTCTGAAAATAACTGATTTTAAAAATAACTTTATTATCTGAATTAAAAACTCAAGTTTAAATTTCCATAAAAGGAAAATGTCTACTAATAAAATACATTTTCTCTTTTAGGACTCTAGTAGTAGCATCTAAATTATTTGGACCACCAAATTCAAATGATACTTTAATGAAATTTAAAATAATATAACGTCTTCCTTATTCATATTTATTTCTAGTTATTACTACTATACTTGATAGCTTTAGCTATACTCCTATTTATTTATAATTAATTACTATACTTTATAGCTTTAACTACACTAATGTCTTTTCAAAAGAACAGTATACTATTAAAATGGCAAGTCAAAGAAAAAATTAATATCTGATAGCAATAGGAATTGGCATTCATAATTAAAAATTAAAATGTCCTTAAACCAAAAACAATATAATACAACCTGTAAATATTAATAACACATTATAACATAAGATACATAAACATTATAAAATAGCCCCAAAAATTACTCCTATTATATAATAACTTATACATAATAAAAATTACTCTAGTTAATTCTCTCACAGGGTACAAATATTATATAACACCACTGTGGGGAAAATTACAAACTTTTGAGATTTACAAGTTGTAGTTAACAATAAACACAAAATCCCAAAAGCCAAAAAAAAAAAAAAGACAAGCAATAAAGTAGATTCCTGAACTTCCTGTTATAAAAATTCACTTCAGACAACCTAGCTAGGTCCGCCTAGTGATCGGAACTTACTGATTCGATTAATTTTTATCTTTTATTTATTTTAGCATTGATGAATTAGAAATTCGAAAAAATCTTCATCACAAGGAATTGTAAGTCCCATATCATGATCGAATCCGAATTCTTCTTCAGCCCGTTGAAGTAGTGCCTTGAATTCGGGTCGTGACAGAATGGAAATTGGAACAATGTACCTTGTTCGATTTTTTCCAACGTAAACCACGAAATGACCTTTTGGTACGTCCAATGGAAGACCTTGTTGTTCATCTTGATATCCATTAGTAGTACTATTTTTCTTTCCCAAACTTGAACATCTTTTCAGAATTTGCTTCAACATTGCGGTTTGTGACAACTTGTTTGATCCCCTAATAGCCATTTCTTGAAGGAGAAAGAAAGAATTGGTTTGAGAGAAGAAGAAGAAGAATAAAGAAAATGAGTGTGGTGAGAATGAAAGAAGTTTTGAGGGAGGGGTATATAAATAGAAATAAAAAAGAAAAGTTTATTTTTTTAATTTTAATTCTAATTTTATTTGAGGGAAACAAAAGCATGTGGGGTTGGGGTGGTAAAGAAGAGTGAGATGACACGAGGGTTATAGGAGGGGGTGTAAAAAGTGCATGTTGGGAGCCAAAAGGCTTTGGGTTTATTACCAATTGTAGCCTTATATCAAGACATGTTGGTCCATTTAATTGTGTTTTCAATAAGGATGGTTAACCCTTAACCATAAAAGATTGTGTCAAAAATGGGTGAAAGTGAAATTTTTTTGGCTGTTATTAAATAAGAAGTCTCGAGTTTAAATTTTTTGATCAGTATGAAGTAAAAAAAATGTTATGAAAAGTTGCACTTTTTAATTCTTTTTTAATGAGTCTTATATTGACTTGAATTTGAATTAGTCACGGTATAATTACAATAATTAAGGTCAAATTGATTTATAATCAATTTCATAAAATTTTTTCCTTTTAAATAAATTAGTTTCATTCACCATTGAGTAGAAATTTCAGATTGAAGAGAACGTGTACTTTTTCTTTTAACAGGCCATACTCAACGAGAATTCAGATAAGTCAAGACATCGATGAAGATACAAAATATCAAACGTAAAACCAACATAAAAGGATTCATTTAGCCTTAATTCAAGATCTTGAATGGGTTATTTGCACTTTTGCCCCTATTTCATGTTTGTTCTTTAATTTATGCCTCATGTAATATATATGTATATAACTTTTTCGAGAAGACATAAGTTTATATTTCATGTTATAATATTCCATAAGTTATTTTTGGGTGCATAACTTTAATTGTTAAAGAACCAAAATTAAATATTAATCCATATGAAAGATAAAAATTAAAGATCATCTTATTTTAAGGACACAATTTTACCATCTCTTAAAGAAAAAGAAATTATCTTCAATAGAAAGAATTAGAAGTTTCCATGGTGAGCTTTCTACTATGCAAAAATTCCTAAATAATTAAAAATGCATGTAATTGTTCATAAATTGACAAATTAGCGACTAGAAAATAAGATAAGAAATTACAAGCTATATATAAACCTACTATTAATTCTTTTTTCTTCTTTTAAGGAAAAAGTAAAATTAGAAAATAATAAAGAAGGAAATATTTAACAATCAACAATTGTATGAAATTCAAATCACATCGTTGGAAGAGAAAATTATTGTCTTGATTCAACTAATTAAGAAACTTCCTAGCAATTTTCAATAGTGTCTTATCATGCATTTCCTTTTTTTCAAGCACATTCCTTAATTTGTCTTGTGGTACAATAGAAAAATGGAGCATAGACTAATACTATTATCCCTATTTGTGTATTTAATTTGTTATTGACTTGACTAATCAATAGCTAATTGATTTGAAATTTCATTTATAATAGTACTTCTTTGATAACATATAAATCAAGCACTTCATAACAAACTTTTCAAAGTCAACA
This sequence comes from Solanum ossicruentum, assembly GCA_025774065.1. Taxonomy (NCBI): domain Eukaryota; kingdom Viridiplantae; phylum Streptophyta; class Magnoliopsida; order Solanales; family Solanaceae; genus Solanum; species Solanum ossicruentum. The sequence goes on from JAOTQR010000079.1 coordinate 25,718,702, forward strand.
AATGTGTGTAACATGTTACCCAAAGATAACACACACCCTCTCTCGGTTTTGGATGTACTTGATGTTTGTATTTGTATTAAAATTTAATTAATTCGTATAAAAACATTTCATGTAACACAATCTAAAGAGACGCTCTCAACATGATTTTTTCTGTTCGCAGAAATTTCAAGGAATTCTAATCATCATTCCATCGCAGCTCATGTCGATACCAAAACAAACTTTCTCAACATCCAATAGTAAGCAATCAAGTTTGAAATGTGAAAATTGGCCAAAGTCACATGATAATGTTCTTGAACTAATAAACATGCATAGTATAATGTAAAGATAATTTTGATTTGTGATAGTTGGTAAATTAATTTATGATGCATTTTTTCAATGAAGCTATTTAATTATATTATTCATATAAATTTAAATCGATAAGACGATATAATATGATTTTACACATAATTTTTCGTCTGACTTCTTTGAATAAAATCCTTAATTAGAGATGGCAAAAGAGCGAGATAAATTGAAATTTGATTCGCACAGGACGCAATTAGTGCCTCTAAAATTGGGAACTAATAAGAAGTGCGCATGATGTTACACATATAACAAGTTGACAAAGATGTATTGTGTAGCAGCGCCGAAAGTATGTTTATCTAGAGCTTTCATTTTACGAGAAATATTGCAAATTATTTATATATCCTAATAAGATTTCTGACATATATTGTGATCCTCCTCCTTTGTTATGTCCATTTCACTCTGTTTAATAGGTTCATTTCCCATTAATATTGTCCTATGGGACCTCATCAACAACAATAAACGTTATTTATGAAAATGTACTAGATATTCTTACCAAACAGTTCGACACATACATTATTTTTATAAAAATTCACATTCAATAACGTGGAACTTCCCTATACAAGTTCGAATCTAATCAAATATCAGTGTGGGATACATTTGTATATCCATATTGCTCATGTTATAACTATCCTTCATCATATATGTTAAACATAATTAATATAACTGTTAGAATAGGCAGGCAATAAACAAAGCAAAAAAAGGCAAATTAATGTAATTATATAAATTTAAAATTTGATCAATTTTTATATTTACAATAAAAAATTCATTAGTTAGCTTTGATTTATTAACAGTTCATAAACTTGGTATCTTATTTTATTTGATCGGCAACTCTTATTTAACTATTCCATTTCTCACCCATAGTAAGATTTTTATTGTGGCGATCCCAAATTAGTTGGATCTATGGGGTTTTTAATATCGGAATCAATATGATTATATTATATATAAAATAAAGTTTAAGTTATATATGCCTTAAAAAAAGAAATTTATATCATTAACTATCAAGTCACCTTTATCATTCATACATACTCTAATATTTTTTGAATTATATTATATATATGTATATGTTTATACAAAAGAATAAAATTAAGACAAAGGCAACCCACCATGTTCCAAGGGTGAGAATAAGCAATCATCTCCAAAAATTAATTTGTCCTTCTACACCTTTTATCTGTCCTCTCTCTTTTTTATATAGATTATTACTATGAATAAATAATTATATGTCTGTCATTTTCATTTATTTCAAACTATATTATATATATAGTATAAATTAGTACTACTATTGTACTAAGTATTCCAATTCACTTTTTATCTGATATTCATGTAACAAATCTCACATCGATAAAATAGAGAAGAGATGTTAGGTATATAAATAAACATTTTAAAATCGTGTGGATTCTGACCTAAAACGAACAGTATCACAAGCAAACCAGGCCAAGCCGTTACAACTTATATTATAGGTAGATAGATAGCCATGCATGTGCACTAAATCCCTCGACTTGAAAATTTTCTTAAAAAGTTTTTTTTTTCTCATTATGTATGCACCAATAAAAGTGCAATATTAACTATGGATTTTAATGTGATGTGGCTAGTCTCATAAACTACATGTTAATTAAGGAGTTTAAATCATGAGGTTGTTGATACATTTATAAGTTATATCAACGTCAATATGAAATACATGAAAACACCTCCACCCCAATTAATACTCTTCTCATTTTAATTTAAGTCCAAATCAAGTAAATTTAGTAGAGCTTACAACAACAACATTACCTCATTGCCTCAAAGGCTTCCACCCATTGCAGGGTAAGGGGGGGTCGGATATACGCAGCCTGACCCCTATGTGTAAAACATAGATCGACTGTTTCCGGATGACCCATGATGAGCGTCGAAAGTTGCATTGACTAACTGTTTGTTGCGTTGACTAACTGTTACTTCACAATTGAAAGAAGCGCAGACAGTTTAAAGAGTCATTTTGTTTTATTCCATCATACCCCAAAATAAATTTAGTAGATCTTAACTTATCCATATTGTTATTATAAAGAATTTCGTTACACACTAACTCAAAGGGTGTCTACGAATTACAGCTACGTCATACAAAAGTGAGACTTGTAGTCATGAAAATATATACAAAATTTACCTGGTGCAATACATAACGACAATCTTGACAGAGTGCATGTCAAGTAGGATTGATAGATGTCTAGGTTGACCAGCTTCTGAACATGACAGTGGGCATGTCAAGTAGGATTGATAGGCATCTGGGTTGACAAGCTTCTGAAGATAAGATCCACATGACACATTATACAAATCACATGTCAAATATGCATGTAAATTTAAAAAGTTTTATAAAACTAACGTTTTTGAATCATAATCAACGTAACACAGTGTTATTTATTTATTCAAAATTGAGATTTGGAAGATGTTGAAAAGAAATTTCAGATATACATTTTATTGGAAATAGAAAATAGAAAGTGGGCCAGGAAATGGGCTGTTGTTGTTTGCAAGCCCATGTTCTGTGAAAGAAGTTTAGTTAGAATGGCCCCGGCCCCACTCTTCTCACCGAAAGGCAGTTTACCTCTTTGGCAATTTTGACGGTATATATGTTAGGAATATTTATTTTCTTAATATATTGAAATATATATAATATTTTTTAAAATTTTATAACGAATAGAAAATGTTAGATAATAATTTAATTTTAAAAAAATAATTTATATGGTGACTTAACCACTATTTGTTTGATGGAACGTACCCTAAAAGTCAGAAATAATGAATACTACAATTATTGGAGATGATTAATTTGAAATAATATTTGGCGATGGTTATTACACAATAATGATTGGTGTTTGTGAGGTTGCAGTGGAAGTTGGTAGTTTTGCGTGATGGTAGCTAGTAGTGTCAGTTGTAAGTGTGATGACAATAACTGATCGTTTATAGGTTGGTCGGAGGAGATTGATTGTGATGGTAGTGAAAGTGGTTAGTGATGACGCTTAGCAGCTTATAGTTATGCACTAGAAGCTAATGGCAAGTTATTGTTCTGTAATAATAATAGCTAGATGAACGATCAAAATTTACTTCGATCATAATATTTGAATAACTATTTTATCATCTGCATTTTTCTTTTTATTCCGTCTAAAAAATTAAACTATGATAAAAAAATTTTTAATTTTAGAATTCTAATATTGCTCTTAATTGAAATGATTTACAACCATATAAGTATCAAATTGTTTTAGATCACGAGTTCTCATTTTTTCCTTAAATATCATGACAAATTAAAATATGTCACATAAAATTGGACGGAGCAACGTCCAAATCACATGCAGTTCTTGATAACAATATGTCTCATTCGACGACATAAGAATCAAGTAATAACATGCATGCTTCTAATTTAATTACACAAGAGAGGATTATAATAAGTTATTGGATGTGTTTCAAAATTGCTAAAATAGGGTAACTTAGCACCGAACTCTAGAAATATCTTATACCAACCAACTAAAACTAATTATAATATTTTTGTAGTGATGCATATATATAGTTTTTATATGTAAAGTAGAGTTTGCTTAAATGCACTAGTATTAATTTCTATCACTTCAATTATATTACGTATTTCAAAGTATATGTACGAGTAAAAAGCTTCTAAAAAAGTATTGCATGAGATTTTTAATCTTGAAAATTCAATAAGTTATCAATTCTTTCTCCATATCTCATTTATGAGATCACAATAAATAGAAGTGATTTGATTGATACTAGGGATGATAATGCAGCGAGTGCGGGGAGTGATTTGATTGATACTAGGGATGATAATAGAGCGAGTGCGGGGCGGGTTGAGCTCAACCCGTAAAATTTTTTAAACCGCCCTACCTTGTCCTGTTTTATCCCGCATGATGATCTTTTTTATTTTCAACTCGCCCCTCCTCGCCCCACATATTCCCGCCCCATATAAACCAGTCCCATTTAAATTTCAAAGTTCTTTCATTTTTAATTAAATTTAATTTTTTTAGCTAATTAACGTCTCAACAACTAATTAACTATTTTTAGTTGACATTTTAACAATTGTTTCTTAATCGTTAATTAAAAGTTTCTAATTAACATTTTAACAACAAACAATTTACCGGATATGTCTAGTTTAAATTTCAGAAAAAAATAAAATTAAAGTCATTGTTTAATATAAAAAGTTTATATCTTTAACTTTTACTAATTTGAAAATTTTTATTTCTTCAAATTCCTATTTGGCTTTTTAAACCTGCAACCCGCCATGCCCTGCCACACATTAGTTTAAAAAAATACCTACTTTAACCCATCTTGCATCCCTTTTGCCCCGCATAGCTTTAAACCCACCTCGGCCCACATACCTTTAAGCCCGCCCGCGTCGTCCCTTTGCCATCCCTACTTGATAGTGTAAGAAAAAATGCATTGAGTATATATAATAACTTCCCCAACCCTAGTAGATATGTTGTTGAAAGATAAGTTATTGATTATAACAGATAAAAGTGATCTGATAACATAAGAAATATTACGATTAAGTACGTATAACTTAAACTCAAAGACTACGTGTGAAATCACAAAAATAAATAGTAAAAAGATAAAGTAAAAGGTGACAAAACGAACAAACTAGTAGTTAAAGAGGAAATTTAAAAAACTAATCATTCAAGAAAGTAGACAAAAAGAGGAATTATGAAGTACTATATATTAAATGAGGAAATTGACCAAAGCAAAGGACAGCTAATATAAGTCCTTCAAATCCACAAAATCTAGCAAAGGACTTTACGGTCGTACTAGCTAAGCCTTATACTCATGTTAATCCACATTCGATATTTTCACTAAGTACAATCTGATCACTAGGAACGATTATTAATAATGTACCTTCTATTCTTTCTTGACTCTATACGTAGAATTTCATTTGTTATGTTATTGTTAAAGGTCATAATGCTATATGTGAAAATATACATGTGTCAGTATTTATTGGATTGATACAAACAATGAACATTGATAATTAAAGGATTATCGGAGGCTTGGAGCCAAAGACAATAGGGGATGAGAAACAACATGTTTATTATGTTGTAACTCAAGAAAGAACAAGGGACATGGTCTAGACAAAAGGGTCCATGGCCAACTAGGTTTTATGAAGCATCCATGTTTCTTGTTTTGTTTCATGATTTTAGTCATAAGAAAAAATAAAACTAATGTATCCATGTAATGCCACGATACAAAATGAGATACACAACTTATTGCATTACATATATTTTTCTTATCCAAAAGTGATTTCATTATATATAGTCTCCATCCTAGCATGATAACTTAAAAAAGAAGGTGAATAAGTTCCTATAATTTAATTAATACTTATCTATATCGGGTATTTACATCAAACTGATATATCACATATACATAAATTAGCTATGGTTACGTATTATTATGCATATTCATACACATGATATATGTTCATTTAATAATTTTGTTTTAAACATCCGATATGATTTTACCATTAAGTTTTACCAATTTAACTTCTTATAATTACTTGTTTATGATCACCCGATGTACTTGAAGCATCAAAAATCACCATTCACGTCAAATTGTAATGGCCAATGGCATCATCGACCACCAAGGTGGAGTCAGATTCAGAATTTAAAAATTTATGAATTTTTTACTATAATCTCTTGTTAATATACGATAATAATAATTGAGTGTACAATCAAATAGTTATAGACGAATATATTTAGTAAAAAAATTAATACATATTTATGATTTCCGCAAAGCTAATACGTTTCTTTGAACCTTAGAATTTTAGTATTTCGCTTTGAATTTTCTACTAATAAAGGTCATGAAGTCACAAACTAGGAAAGAATATTATTCAATTAAAGTTGCTTCCTCTTTGATAACATGCCTACCTAACGCCAATAATCTAGATCAGTCGAACCCTAAAATAAGTATGAGACGCCTTTTGAGAGAGAAAACAAAAAGAGAAAACTATTATAACCTCATTCTAGATTGCCTAATGTTTATAGTTTGTATTGGGCTAAAACGAAAGTAGTTTCTCAAGAACAAACCAATGAATATGAAATCCAATAACTATCCAAATTGGTGTTGGGCCTTCATGAGCACAATATTGAAAGCTATATATATGCACAAAATCAAATTAATATACACCAAAAATTGATGTAAGATTGTCCTTGAAATGACCAAAGAGAGTTATTAATACTCAATTTTAGTATCGTATTATTTATAACGAATTTTAAAGTGGTAGAAATTTTATTGAAAAATAATATGATATAATTTTATTCTTATCATGCGTATTTCTCAAACTTAGAATTATTTGGACCTTCTTGATATTTGATCTTCATGCATGTAAATATTTTTTATTCTTAAGACGTAAGAAGAGTCTGGTCATATCTTTATATGAATATTTTGATAATCTATGAGATATTAGAGATAGGTGTAAGCTAGGTTTTGGTATTTGATCTCCATGCAAGTATTTAATTGTTAAAAAGAGGTCATTTCCGATCACATTCTAATATCTCAACGTGATATTAAAGATAGTTCCTCAAGAAAATATGTTACTTTATATAAAAGCATCAACTAAGTTTTCAGATCGAGTAACATTCAAATTCTCTAATTGAAATTAGATTCGTCTTGTACTAGAATCCTACAAACCTTTGATGTTTACACTTGTAATTACTCAGAAAAACCTATAAAATTTTGATGTCTACACTTAAGATTACTCAAATACTCGACATGATATTTAGCAAATAGTAAATTAATTATATAATATAAATGACGATTCTTTCACATACTCATATCTAGAATATAATAATATACATTATATTATAATAGTAAACACATTCTTGAATATCAAAATAGCAATTTTCTACAAACTAAACTAGAATATAACAATAAATGCTTAATATTATTAACAATAAATACTTGATTATCAAATGACGAATTTCTCCACACTCCTAGCTAGAATATAAGAAACAAGGATACTATAGTCCTAATAAATTTATGCCCTATAGATCCATCTTACTGTCCTGGATCGGAGCCCCGTCATCTTTATTCACATAGGGTAATCTATTTCCCTCAGGTTATACTAGGGTTAGGGTTTAGTTTCAATTTCTAAATTGCTTTATTTTTCTTCAATTCTCATTTTCTTTTGGTTTAATTGAATTGAGAACTTGCAGAAAGTGGAACTGAAGGAGATTTGAGAATCCCATAACAATGGGGGTTCCGGCATTTTACCGATGGTTAGCTGAGAAGTATCCGTTGGTTGTGGTTGATGTGATAGAAGAAGAGGCCGTTGTAATCGAGGACGTGAGAATTCCGGTGGATACGAGCAAACCCAATCCAAACAACATCGAGTATGATAACTTGTATCTGGATATGAATGGTATCATTCATCCATGTTTTCACCCAGAAGATAGAGTACGTACTTTTTGTCTTGCTTTTTATTCAGTATTTATAGTTGAAAATTCCTCTCTTTTTTATCTGAATTATGGAGCTAGTTAATGGTTTGCCAATCCCAACTAAATTGAGAATGATCTTTTGAATTGTTTTTGAATTTATGTACAGTTGAGTAGAATGTGGGTTTGTTCAAGGTTAAATTTTATGTATACACCCAGAAATTTGTTGCCAGGTTTAAGGAACAAGAAAGAAATTTTATGCTTTTTGGTGGGCAATGAAAAACAAGCTAATTTGGATTGAGCCATAGATTGAAGATTGTCTGGGAAGGATCATTTTTTGTTTCACTTTAGGACATAATTGTGTATTGGTGATATTTTCAGTCTACAAAGTTATATGTTGAGTAAAATGTAAAATGGAGAGTTGTCGCTTGCTGCTATTTTTCTATCCATTTTATCATGGATCATATTTATTTTTGTTGCAAGAATGTGAATAGAAAAACTCGTAACAAAAGGATGTATCCATTTTGGACTTCATTTCTCCTGTCCGAGACTTCTTTAGAGGTGCATTTTGCAGATTCTTTTCGAAGAAACAAAAGGTGTCATAGAAAATAAGTTTGGGCATGCCTATCTTACTAGTAGAAGTGATCAGATTCTTTTCGAAGAAACAAATGGTGTGATAGAAAATAAGTTTGGGCACGCCTATCTTAGTTTCTACTGCTTTAATGTTGCATGTGAGACCCTTTCTAGGGACAATGTATCTACTTCAACAACAACATACCCAATGAAATCCCAGTAAGTGGGGAACAACGTATATACTTCAATAATAGCTTTTAGACGTACAGAAATTGATCGAAGTTTTTCTTATTGAAAATGACAGGTTTTATTTTGTTTAACCTCGGTCCTTATGCATAGTTGTAGATGTCTATACTGCCTGCTTTATCAGTTATTTTTGCTCCCTTTCGGGATGCCTTATTTGAACAGCATTAACTTATCCTAATATCCACCCGTCTTTCCCTGCTGTAGTAAATGGGAAAATATAAGAAATGTGGGAAAGTTCTCTTTTGATGGTCAATTTTGAATTGTATTGGATGTTGTTGGAGGATTCTGGACTTTGGTTTAGCTCTGTGTATTGTGTATGTTATTGCCATCTCTTCTGCATTGTGTTCTCACAAACTTACTTTATTATGCAGCCCTCTCCTACAACATTTGAGGAGGTCTTTGAGTGCATGTTTGATTACATAGACAGGCTTTTCTCTATGGTGCGTCCTCGAAAGCTGCTATATATGGCTATTGGTGGGTAATAAGGTGGAATTGCCTTTAATGATAGTAGATGCTGTATTTTTGATGAAACTAAATACATACAGGAAGTTAGATGACGGAAAAGAAATATCTTCTCAAAAGTTTGTAAACAGGGAATAAGGCAAAAACGGTTTTGTAAAAGGGATCTAAAATGCGTGTATCCTTATTACTGATTTCCCAGTTCTTAGACCATATTCCCTCTTTCTATAGATAGATTCTCCTAGTATTGACATGTCTATACATGCTTGCCAGTGCACACATTTCCTTTTCTAATATTTTGATCTCCTATTGAATAATTTGCCTACACAGTTAATCTACATATTTTACATAGTGATAAGTTGATAGAGATTTTAGTTCTAATTATTCACTGATATCTGTGGTAGATGGTGTTGCACCAAGGGCAAAAATGAATCAGCAGAGATCTAGACGTTTTAGAGCAGCAAAAGATGCAGCAGATGCAGTACGTGTACTTTTAAATTTATGTAGGAATATATTTTCAACATCAAAGTGTTTAGGGTTCTATCTCATGGATTGCTTTAGGCAGCTGAGGAGGAAAAGCTGCGAGAGGAATTCGAGAGAGAGGGTAGAAAACTCCCCCCAAAGCAAGAATCACAAGTTTTTGATTCGAATGTCATCACTCCTGGGACTCAGTTCATGGCGACATTGTCAATCGCTCTTCAATACTATGTTCATCTCAGATTAAACCATGATTCAGGATGGAAAAACATCAAGGTATCCTTGATGTAAATCCTTTCTGTTTATATTTTTCATTGTTTGTTTTCTTTGGATACTCTTTCTTGTTTTTTCCTTGTTTACGATGTTGAATTATTACCGTGCTTATTATTTCAACTACTGCTTTAAGGTTATACTTTCTGATGCAAATGTTCCTGGTGAAGGGGAGCATAAAATTATGTCCTACCTTCGACTCCAAAGAAATCTTCCTGGTTATGATCCAAATACACGCCATTGTCTCTATGGTTTGGTATGTCTTGGTCTTTTAAAATTACTTGCAATTTGTACTCATTTAAACTTATAATCTTCTTTCTGATTTCTTGTAGTTTATGTTAGATAACTTATATATCTGCTTCTGGTTCCACATGACAGGATGCAGATCTAATTATGTTGGCTTTGGCTACTCATGAAGTGCACTTCTCTATACTCAGAGAGGTTTTACACTCAACTTGTTTGTGTTCTGTAATTACATATATTAACGTTTTAGTTAGAAATGATTTTGAATAGAAGACTGGAGTTCTTTTTAAATGTGCAGAAGGAATCCATTCTGAGTTTGGATAGAAGATTCTCCTTCTTTCCCCTCGTTCTTAAATTCTTGGTGTTGATTGTGGTTCTCTTCACCATAACATTGCGTCATATTTTGAATTTCTTTTTTAAAGTCATGTGGGTCTATCTTTTACTTCACATCTGATTTGATGAATCCTGTTCTATTTGTCAGGTTGTATTTACACCAGGTCAGCAGGATAAGTGTTTCCTTTGTGGTCAAATGGGTCACTTAGCTGCAGATTGTGAAGGAAAGGCAAAACGAAAAGCAGGAGAATTTGATGAGAAAGGCAATGCTGAGATTGTGGCAAAAAAACCTTATCAGGTACATTTGAGTTGAAGATGTTCTTGATTAAAGAAATTAGATGCATAATATGTTATTGACACGTAATATCTGTAATTTTCTTTGCTAATTTGCATATCTGTTGCAGTTCCTCAACATATGGACTCTGCGGGAGTATCTAGAATTTGATATGAGAATCCCAAATCCTCCTTTTGAGATTGATTTCGAGCGGATCATCGATGACTTCATATTTATGTGTTTCTTTGTTGGAAATGATTTTCTTCCACATATGCCTACTCTTGAGATCCGCGAGGTCTGTTTTCTCGGCAATTGGTTTCACTTGTTTTCTATGTCTTACAGCTGCGGGTTTGTCCTAATTGTACTTTTGGCTAGCTAAATAAAGAAATAGAATACAACCAGTCATGCTCAGTTGACTTTTGTCATCTTAATGTGATCATTGTTTTTTAACCTGAAGAAATTGTCACACTTTATATTGTACACCCATCACTAAAAAATAATTGTATCCCGCAGTGTTGTCTATCAATTTTATTGAACCAATGATTTGTTATGTTTTTTATTCTAAACTTAAGATTTGGATTAAATGATTTAGAGGGCTAACTTTGAGGGCAAGCTCAATTAGTTATCTTTCAGGAAGTAAGGCGGTGACTACAGTTTGGGGTAATATGGTGACAGGAGACTTTCTTGCCAGCTCTTAATAGCACTTGCTTTTTGCGATAATGATACGTTGAATTGCCTTGTAGGAGAATCTTTGAAAATGATAGGAAGTTTGCTTTGTAAAAGAGATAACTTCTCCGGGATTGCTCAATGCTTTTTATGGAATAGGAATAAATGGCATAAACTGTTATTTATCATCACATGTTTGGGTAACTGATTTTAAGAAAGGAGCTTTCTGTTAGATGAAAAGCTAGCTGATGAGCACTTATGTATTAAATCGTGCTACATGGCTCTTGGACAGGAAAAGCACGTTGTTTGCTTTGACAACCCCCTTGCCTATGGAAAGGGCATATAAGAGAGCGAGAACATAAGAGCTGATGTGTAAGAAAGAAATAGAACAATTAAAGAGCGAACTAGAGGTTTTAACTAGCTAGCTTGGAAAGGTCTTTTCTTCCATGGCTGGCGATTGAGTAACCCCTTCCTTTCTGTTGTTTCCTCTTCATTTATAAAACATGAACTTATAAATTTTCTTGATATTTTGTTTTCGAGAATATGTTACCGGCATCAAGTAATGAGGTCTTTGTCTCTTAAGAATCCTAAAAATTGTCTGTTAGTTTCCTTTTTTGAGTAGGTTGTACTATGATTTTCTTTATTTTGTAGGTTTGATTATATTTTGTCCTGTTCAGGGTGCAATAAACTTGTTATTGGCTGTCTATAAGAAGGAGTTTAGATCCATGGAAGGTTATTTAACTGATGGTAGCCAGGTATTTTATTGTTTGCCATAAGCTGATATATCTAAATATTTCATGGTTAACCCATGTAACTACTACCAAGTAATTCGTGGAACTTCAACTTATATCTATGAATTGATTCCTTTACTACTTTTCCAGCCAAATCTTAGCAGGGTAGAACATTTCATTCAGGCCGTGGGATCATATGAGGATAAGATATTTCAGAAAAGAGCCCGCTTACATCAGGTCTGCTCTTGTCTGTCCAACTCCTTGCATTTTCTTTCAGAACTAAACAAAAGGAACCTTTCAGCGTTGCTTTCTGTGTAGTTTCAGATCGTTGTCTTTTGATTGTGAACTTGAGTAGTATCTTAACATGTTGAGCTTTTCTTGCCGCTCTGGCATGTCTTCATCCATCATAGAGCAAAAAAGATGAGAAGGTGACCGGAATTGTTTGGCACACTCTTGATGTGTGGAACACCCTCACTAATTTCATTTTAAAAATTGTGGTAAATTTATTAGTGAATTTTTTTTTCATTTGTTTTATTTTTTTATATTTGACTTTTGATACTACATTCAATTACTGTTGTTCGAAGTGTTATTTTACAATTAAACCCTTCTATTATTCTATTCTAATTCAAAATCTTCCTTTTTCTTTTTTTTAATTGTCAAGCTCTTTAGTCTCCTTTCTTGAAGCTAGGACTTTGATTGCTTGCTTGTTAAAATAGATACTTTTGAGTACAGCCTTCTATTGCATGTTAGTGGTACCTACATTTCACTTTTATGTGTTATTTTTTCCCAGAGACAATCTGAGAGAATCAAGCGTGAAAAAGCCCAGCTAAAAAGAGGAGATGATGCTGCTCCTCGAGCTGAACCTGAATCTTTGGTTCCAGTTGCTCGGTTCAGTGGTTCTCGGCTTGCTTCAGGTCCTTCGCCTTCTCCCTATCAACAAGGGGGAACTGCAACGCGTGATCAACTTCAGCATGGCACATCAAGTCTTTCCGTCCTTGACTTTCCGTTTGAGCACTATGGGACTGTTAATGATACAGGATCAATTTTTCGCACCAAAAAAGCTGCACGTTTGAGTTCTGGGGCCACGATAGGAGCTGCAATTGTTGAAGCTGAGAATATCCTTGAAAGTGAAGTATGTTTCCTTTGTAGGTAGAGGCATTTATATATGTAACTCTTACTTCAGCCATTCCATAGGACTAAGGAGTGTCTGATGGACTTAGATTTGCTTAGGTCTCCTTTTAGGACTGGATAGTGTTATTTTACCTTCGCTCTTTATTTTTTGCATGTATTGCTTTCACTCCTTTTGAACATTTTTGGATGCCATCTAACACAATTTTTTGGTTTGTGACATCAGGTATTACAAAACAAAGAAGAACTAAAAACAAAGCTTAACAAGTTGATACGTGAAAAGAATGATGTTTTTAATTCAGAGAATCCAGAGGAAGACAAGGTGCGTAAACAATATATTTCCTATAAGCTTCTACCGACTCTTAAGATCAGTTTGCTTGTAGCACAAGGGCTTGATGTGATTCAGGATTTCAGGAAAAGTAATATTGCTGAAACCGCTATCTGGTCACATTATGAGATAAAGAAAAAGCCTTATGAGTCAGTTAATGTATAAAAAGTTAAAATGGCTGTGTTGGTGAATTAATTTGGTAAATGCAAAATTTACTGGAGCGATCTAGCTATACATATTTACGTAAACTACATGATTGTAACTGCTTCTCTTATGTCAATTTTAAAATCACTGTTGTGAAATGCTGAGAATGTGATGATTATCAAGAGTACAGTCAAATAGATGTGTTCAATCCGAAGTACCTGAAATTGTGATCATGGAATGCTCGGGAGGCATTTGAACTGTTATTAAAATGTAAGCCCAATGCCATACCATGTACTCTCTGCATCTTCTTGATGCCTTCTATTGAATTTAATAGGAAAAAAATGCCAGTAGTAAGCACAACTCAGTAAGCTGGTTGTGTTTTTTTCGATTTAACATCTTTGGCTACTTATAGTTCTTAACATTTTTTTAAATATGTAAGTATTAAGTCAATTGATGCAATTTGTGGTGTTGTCGCTTACATATTTATGCTGGATTGTGATCCGATCTGTCTTTACAGATCAAACTGGGAGTGCCAGGATGGAAAGAAAGGTATTATGAGGAAAAATTTTCTGCAAAGACACCTGAGGAGATGGAAGAAGTACGAAAGGACATTGTAAGTTATCTATCTAAACTTGAGTAGCATCTCTATTAATGAAGGATAAGCTTTTAGGTGGTTTGGACTCTACAAATTGGCATCTTGAATTAGATCTGGCGCAACTGAGTTAAACATGGTTCATCTGTAGTTCAACTTTTAGCTGTCAGAATACAAGATTCTTTTGAGCTATTTTTCCATGTGAGAGGAGCACTCTGGTGGCTGTTATAGGGGATGGATAGGTCTATGATAAATCAATGCCTGGGAGGTTTTTTAGATACCCCAATGTTACATTTAGACTCATCAATGATAGCCTGACCTAAGTCAACTGCACACTTAGGCTGTTGAGGCTAAAATCCAAATGGATCGTTTCTCAATGAATTTTAGCTGTCTTAGGCAATTGTGCAAGGTTTAGTTTTCCTTATGCATCTTCATCCATATGAAGGTAATTTCAAACTCATCATTTAATTTTGTCTTATTAGGTCTTGAGATACACAGAAGGGTTGTGCTGGGTTATGCACTATTATTACGAAGGTGTCTGTTCCTGGCAGTGGTATGTTCTCCTGAAGTTTTTTCATGCATGCATGTGGATCTATGATATGACATGAATAATGTGCTAACATGACTCTGCAAGGTCTATGTCAAGTTCTGTCCACATTTTGCTCTTACAGACATCAATTTTTTTTACAAAAATAATCAATTGATAGTTTTATCTTTTACTTAACATGCTGTGTTTTGTGCTTCATATTTCCATTGAGAATGTTTTTCTTATTCTTCTTTTCATTAGAAAGCTAGAACACTCGTTGGGCAAGAAGCACAACGTGATCTGGAGATAAGATCGAATGTACTGTGCAAAACAACGGTTGTGTTTTCAGTTTCATTGCTTCAAGTTTTTCCTCTGCAGGTTTTATCCATATCATTATGCTCCTTTTGCTTCTGACCTCAAGGATCTTGGGGAGTTGAATATCACCTTTGAACTAGGTTCTCCTTTCAAACCATTCAATCAGCTGTTGGGGGTTTTTCCTGCTGCCAGGTTTATACCTTACTTTTTGTGTTTTTCATACTATAGATGTACTGCTAGAGGGTGCTGACTAGGTTTATATGCAGTTCTCATGCTCTTCCGGAACAGTATAGGCGATTGATGACAGACCCAAACTCGCCCATTATCGACTTCTATCCTTCTGGTATGACATGTTGTTTCTCATTTTGACAAGTTATTGTATAATATAGGATAACTTGTATGTCATCTGCAGATATAGTATAGGATAACTTGATAATATAGGATAACTTGTATGTCAATCTGCAGATATGGTGGTATCTTGTATGTCATCTGCAGATATAGTATCTTGCTTAGAGTTCTTTCCTCTTAAATGAATATCTGACCTTAAAATATCGCATACCTTAATGTTGCTGACAGATTTTGAGGTGGACATGAATGGAAAGCGCTTCTCATGGCAGGTACTTGTTAAATTAATTTCTTAAGAACAGTATTCTCATATATTTGTACTGAATCTTTCTTAATGTGAAGGGCATTGCCAAACTACCTTTCATTGATGAAGCCCGGCTCCTTGCAGAGGTTGCAAAAGTTGAACATACCTTGACGGTATACTGGCGCCGCTTCTTAATTGAGTTGAATTATCTTAGAGGATATCCAGTTTACTAATCAAGCCATTTTCTTGCAGGAGGAAGAAGCACAAAGAAACAGTGTGATGCATGATATGCTTTTTGTGTCATTATCTCACCCTTTGTCTCCATACATTTTTTCTCTTGATGATCGCTGTAAGCAGCTTACTGATAACGAACGTGTTGAAGTGAAGGAGCGCTTGGACCCAAAAGCAAGGTTTGTTGTGCTATATGACCTTGTGACTCCAGCCTGAACCCCTTTGATTGTGTGTTGAAGTCTTAGTCTTCTGCCTGAGTTGGGCCTTCTCTTCCACTTTTAGTAGGATTCTCTTGTGTCTTTTTTTGACGTACTAAATCTGTATTGGCACTGTTGTCTATTGTGATAAAACCTAGTTTGAATCTCAATCATCAAAGTCCTGGGTGGACTCTTCTAATTTTTTCCCTGATGGTGCATGCAATGGTGGGATGAATGCCTATAAATCCCTTTGCTTAGGAGAACCTTGTCCTTCAATTTTTTAGCCTTAGTCATCTTCTGTCTGAGCTAGGTTTCAGGTTTTCCTTTTTCTACATGATTTTTTGGTTTTGAGTCTTTTTTCTGCATACTAAATCTTCACACTATTGTATATTGTGATCAAAATCTTGCTTGAGTCTCAATTGCCAAAGCTCTTGGGTGGATTCTTCTGATTTCAGTCTGGTTGCATGCAGTGGTGGGATGAATGGTTACATATCCCTTTGTGTGGGAGATCCTTGTCCTCCAATTTTAGCATTAGTTTTCACGATCTGAGCTCGGTCCTTGTTTTTCCTTTTTCTACATGATTCTTTGGTTTTTAGTTGTCTATTGTGATGAAAGCCTAGCTTTCTCAGTCACCGAAGTCCTAGGTGGACTCTTCTGATTTTTTTCCTAATGGTACAGTGGCGGCATGAATGGATACATATCCCTTTGCATGGGAGATCCTTGTCCTCCAGTTTTTAGAGCTCCTATTGATGGATTGGAAGATATTATAGACAATCAAGTCATGTAAGAAACATAGCTTTTGACTGCAGCATCTGTGTACCAATTGATGATACTGACCAATCTCTGATCAGCTTTCTGGCTCTTGCATTTTCAGATGTGCAATATACAGACTCCCAGACGCGCATAAGCACATCACACGGCCACCTAAAGGGGTTATTTTCCCAAAGAAGGTAATGCAAGAAAGCCACACTTTGTCCATTCATTTTGAGGGGAAAGTAAGGTGGATGACCACACCATGTTCTTGACTATGTATATAACAAAAAAACCTGCATAGGTAGTTGCTCCTTGTTTAAACAAATATACATACCCAATCTTATAAGTATGCTATTGATTAAGAAATTGTCTCCTGAGCATATAAGTGTTAGTTTCTTTTTCATTTCCTCACTACTGCTGCATTGTTACTATGCAGTTGGTCACATTTGGTGATATAAAACCTGATCCGGTATTGTGGCATGAGGATTCTGGGAGGAGACCTTGGGAAAATGAAAGGTTTGTTGGGATAAGTTGATTGGATAAAGATGTCTAATGATGCCATGTAGTTAGTATGTCTTATCTTGTACATTAGATTTCATGCAGCTGTGCACTTCATTTCAGGAACCACCGGACTGGCGGAAACTCTGGTCGTCACCTTGGAGAGGCAGCACACAGGCTGGTTTCTAATAGTTTGCAGATCAGGAGCGATCATGGTGATAATACACGTGCTCAACCAAGAGCATATCCTTATGTTCCTCTTCCTTCCTTTCAAAGATACAATGATCAGGGGCATGTTCGCCCTAGTTTTGGCTATGCTGCTCGAAATGACTCAGCTGCGCCTTATCAGTATGATCAGAGTTACCACCAGGCTTACATTCCACCTTATGTTGATCCTCATAGGAGGCCTCCTCCTCTGTATGAGATGGGTAGCCAACCTGCCCATCCTAGCAGGGATTATCATATGCATGGACATCATGGCGCTGTGACGCAGCAAAATGTTGGATATAGTTATTCTTCTCATGCCAGTCGTCCGCAGCATGTTAGCCAACCACCAGTAATGGCAGTTGATCATTTTCACCAGCAGAGTGGATACAGTTGTTACCCCAATTATTATGAACCTTATGAGCCTGGAGTCTATAGCCCAGAGACTGGTGGATGGACCTTTCCAGTAAGCCAAAATGTTGCTTGGGGTCATGGCAATCCACGCCCCTCGAGTAATCACTTCTCAGCTTTTGGAAGAGGAAGAGGTAGAGGGCCACCATCTCCAGGTCATCACCATTAGAGGTGCCATCATTTTTTCAAGTGGTGGGTAATATTTCAGACCATATACAGCCAAAAAAAAAAAAGGATAAAAAAAGAAAGAAAAAAAGGAAAAAAAAAGATAAAGCAGTTAGAGGACAAACAGATATTGCTGGCCCATATGCAAGTTCAGGCGACTCAAGGTGCTTGTTCATCATATGGCAATGTTGTACAATATAGGGATCTTGCACAGGGTTTTACTGGTAACTTTCTTCCTATCGATATTGAGGTATAATTGAGCTTCATCTTATTTGAAAGATGACATTATATTACAGAAAAGGTCAAATGTTGGATGAATAAGATTGCGCAGTTTTCTCATAAGCAATGAGCTTGCTTTGTAACATTATTTTAGTTTATTGAGAAAAACTTTAAGCGTATGAACAAATCCTGTGCGTCTCATTCATGGTGTGTATTTGGTTGTGGTAGATTTTGATGATGTAAATTTGTAGAATTGTAGTAAGAGTTAAGGGGTCGTTCAGTTGGGAGTAAGTTATTTTGGGGTTAACTATCCCAAGATAAGTTGTCTCGGAATAAGTTCTCCCACCATGTATATGGGATAATTTATCCTATCATTGAGGTATAAATAATCCCATGGCTTCCTAATACCTTCAACTACATTATCTTATACTTCACACCAAACGATTTCTATATGTGGCCATGCATTTAAAAGTGCTATCCTCGTTCGATAGATTAAGGTAGTAAATATGAGAATGCTTAGATAGATATGTGAATATATTAGGAGAAATAGAATTAAGGAGCGGAAATAAATGGGGTAACATGAGTAGTTTTATAATATGTTGAAAGTGAGTCTGAGATGATTTGATAACATGAATGAAAGGTGTTGGGCCATATGTACAAATGCTCCTCTTTATGGGAGGCTTTGGGCTTTAGATACCTTGATCTCATGCAGTATTTGTCTCAACATAGAAGGGCCATGCCCATTAGCAAATGAGGTCCTCCCTATCTTATGGGCCTCTAAGACCTTAGAGCTCTCAATCAAAGATATAAGGTTCTAGCTATGACAATGGAGAAACTCCTGCAGGTAACAATTTTCAGTTTACTTGTGCCCCGAACGGCATGAATCTAGAGTAGTCGGGTCAGTAAAATTCAAATATCGGATGGTTTGATGGAAAAATAAATAAATTAACAGGTCTACGACGTCTTGTATTGATCAAAGTTGTGTCATCATGATTCGAATGTAACTCTTGGCAGCAATAATATCCACTTTGAATTTTACTTGTATTCTAAGCAGTTTAGTGCCAAAGTCCTAGTTAAAACCCTCTATATTCTTCAATAATAATAACTCATTTACTTTATTTTTCTAAAAATAGATGTCCAAAATCCTTGACAACCAAACATTGTTAAACAACATGTAGTGTGGTCTGAGGCGGATAGTATATATGTAGATCTTATCCCTACCTTAGATAGGTAGCTAAAGATACTATTTTCGAGATAACGTCCAACATTGTTATCTCGATGAAAAAGACCTTGCATCGCTAAACATTTCTAGCTGGACATGTACAACCTTTAAAAAGTAACAAGAAGAAAAAGCCAACAAGAATAAGGTTCACTAAATAATTTAAGGATAGTCAAAGGATGTAGAAAGAATGTACCACTATTACTTTTTAATTCCATATTGGTAATATCTTTTTGTTTTGAAGAGTTGTGGACCTATGTACCCACGCGTGTGCATTGTAATCACAGCTTATATTGGTCGGATGGTTGGGATATTTGGAGGGTCCCTTTTAACCATTTTATATATATGTCATGTACCCATCCTTCAACAAACTTTAACGTGTTGTAGGTCTACTAACTTTATTACTTTTGGAGTTCAAACTCAACAATTTGACTTTGTTAAAATGTTAAGACACTCACAAGTGTTATATAAACTACATTGTTTTTGGGTAAAAGAAATGAGATATATGTATTTCTTTGACTTAATCTCATCTCTTGTTCTTGTTCTACGATGTGATGATAAGGGGAAATGACTCAAAAGTATAGATAGGATTTCCCCTACTTTTTGGGATGAATAAAGTGCTTTTTTCCCTCTTAGTTCGTCCTCGCGACCCAAGTTAATATAATAATGTGTTTAGGTTGTCTTTTGATTCAAAGGTTCATGAGAAATAACTTTCCTGTCGTAAAGATAGAGATTAGGACTACGGGGCCAATAAGATCTGGAAGAAGGAGATTGAGTTCTTCCTTTTATCTGGACTGACTCTAATTATCAGATGTCTTCTATATTATCCATAATATGTAAAAGTATCCTTCTATCGTCTCAAGCCTCTCAATAAGATACAACACTGAGTATATTGTTATTGTATAGTATGTTTCGATTAAGAATAATATTAAATTCATTAAGTTTGAATTTAATACTCCTAAATAAATGAACCTCTCATAAATTTCTTTTCATTTAAAAATGGATGAATTGTTGAAGATGTTATTGCTTTTCATTAGGTGGAATGTCTACATTCCCACAGCTGTGGAGACACTTGTCTTTGGTCCTCATCTTCCTCTGGGTTTCTCATGGATAATTAATATTCACTCTTTGCTTAATATATTTTATGAAATAATGAAATAAATAATATGCACTAAAGTACTCCCTCAATACCAAAATAAGTACTCTTTCCGTCTCTTTTTAGTTGTCATAATAGCGACACAATCTTTTAAAAAAAATTAATCAGAAGTGTTATATGGAGTATCTTTATTAATTCCTTAATCTTCATTTATGTATATGTACTTCTAGAGTAATTAATGTTAAGAATAAAGTTGAAAAAATATAATTAAATTCTCTCTAAATTGTTTAAATTGATAACTAATATTTTTGAATAAGCATTTTCTATATACACGACAATAAAAAAGACATGAAGGGAGTATCTCTTTAGCTTATTTCATGCCTATTAAAAAGTATAAGGTATTAATTGATAAGTAACCCTTAATTATTTATCAGTTGTAAATTGAACATTGTTGAGAAGTAGATTTTTAGAAATAATATTTATTTTTTTCTTAAATTTTTAAAGCGATAATTATCTTATGACAAATTTTTAGGCATCAAAATGTCACTTATTTTGAGATGGATAAAATATAAAATTATATAAAAGAGATCTTATCCATCTCTAATATGAAACCCTTTATCTAATAAAGATACTATCCATATGTGTCATTCTTTCATCATTATTATCAATTGCATACTATATATGTTTTATTTATATTATCCATGATTAATACGATATTTTTGTATCAAAAATTATTTATGAATAATCTATCAAATACCTAGCGTAAGAAGTCATACTTTCAAAGTCGATACACAAAAAATTCTGAATTCGTCTTTGCTTGTCAAATCTAACCAATTATTTATGATTATTTTTTTAAAAAAATTATTAACATATACTTTCTTTGTCCCAAATTAACTGAATTTTTTAGGTTTTTCTCAAGGTTCAAAATATTTGAATTGTTCAAAGTTCAAGATTAATGTTTGAAACTTTTTTTTATATTTTTCCTTTCCTTTATTGAAGTTTTATATTTTCTAAAAATCAATTTACATTTTATATTTATGACTCCATAAAGGGTAATATTGAAAGGTATGGTTAAAATTTTGTGTTTAAATGCTTTTTTTAATATGTATATATTGACTCATAAATTCAGTTAATATGAGACGGAGGAAGTATTATCATATATAGATTATTAATTAAACTCTCTAATCCTATCTTAATGTCGGCATAATTATTTAAAATTGATGAATATTAGTCAAAAGTTAGTATAAAGGGAAGCATGACAGGCAAGGTTTTCTATATGTCACCCAGCATCAGGCAAATCTTTAATTAATTACTTTATTATTAATTAAAAGATAAATGAAGTATTAAAATATGACCTTCATTTTAAGCACGTAATAATAATTTAATTAATCAGACACTTTGCATCCACCATGCAGTCATTGCTGACACATTATCAACTTTGACATTTCATACACAAACAATTTCAATTGCTGAAATTTGTAATACATCTATGAAATATGGAAAAAAAATTACGTGGATAAGTAAACATATACTAGTTAATTAGTTAATATAGCTATAGTTTGAATTAATTATAGATCGTGATAAATATTTAGTTATAATTACAATTTGAGTTTGTATAAATTGTTTGATTTATACAAACATTGTGCGCGATTATACAAAATTGTGCACAAATCAAATTGTATAGTGATATATACAAACACTGCGAACTATATAACGAATCATACAAACGTTGCGTGAATTATGCAAATATTGTTATAACTGTAGTTACAAAACGTAATTACCCAAACTATAGCTATAAAACATAATTAAGATATTTTTGAGTGGCTATATGTGAAAATTCCTTTAGAATATTTCCCCTACAAGTTTTATCCTTGACTATGAGTATTTCTTTTTCATTTAAAAAGAACTATGGTACGTATTAGTTAGTGCACAAATTGCTCATTTTACAATAATTTAAAAACCTCTATAATAGACTTCGGTTCACTTATAATGTAAAGTAAATAAATGGAAGAGGTGGTGGGGTAGAGATGGGGGTGGGGTGGAAGAAATAATTGCTACGTCTTAATTGTAAGTTAATCCTCATTATTATTATATATTTTCACAGCTCGATATCGTGACCCTTGAAACTTAAGAAATGACTTTGGTGCAATAGATCACAAATAGGTTATAGTACTTGAAGCAGTGGGATAATTTGGGGTTCCAAAGAGACTTGATAAAATTAATTATTTTGATTTGTCAACTTCATAATGTAGGGTGGATCTTGAGAAATAGCAAAACTTATCCTCCAAATTGTATATATGACTTTTATCAAATACGATTTTTTGCAAAATTATATGTGAATCTATGAGATAGAGGATGAAATTTTATTTACTCACTATAAATCGAGTATCCATGTGTGTCCCTTTTCTGCTAGGATTGAAATTCTGTATTTTATATATCTTTATGACAAGTCAAGAAGAGTATTTATATATCTTTGAATTTCCCAAATAATATAAAAAGAAGAGTATTGAGTTATTGTTATTTGACTCATACTTATTCAAGTCAAGATATTTTAAATTGTTTATTGATACGAACAAAATTAGAAAAAATTTCTACAAATATTTTAATATTGAACATCGTACGTATAAAAATTCTCAATAAAATCTCTTTACTTATAATAGGCTCTTCACATTTATAAAACTAACTCGTGTCAACTAGATCTAGCAATATATCCTAATTAATCTATTACTTATGAATCTGTTTATGTATTTAATATTGAAAATAAAAAATAAAAAAATGAAAAAAAGTGTATAATAATAATACAATATAAAAACCTGTAAAGGGGGTTAAGTTAATATATATAATGGATGATATTTTATAAAAAGTCAAAGATCGATTCTCTTGTCAATAATATTTCAATCAAACTTGTCTTATCAAATATGTCTAATTTAAGTCTCTAATATAATTTGCTAATTATTATTATATAAAAGCAATTTTATTCAATATATTTAAATGTAGCGATATTATTGGCTGTCACACTAATCCTAGTGTCGTGTTTCAATTTTTTTTTAAAAAGAACTTTTATAATAATCTGGTAACTACCTCTACTTAATATTCATTTATAAGAAATAATAATTTTTGGTTGTTTATATAAATGCTACTTGGTAGATGCATTTATTTTTTTTAATTAAAAAATGCAGTTTCTAATAAAGAATAAGTATAATGAACTTACACGTGGATCTTGGTTTACTAGTCAAATAATTCGGCGTTCTTTTTATTTTATAAATTTATTTAATACTTTTGCCTATTTCAAATTGTTCTTTAATATATGGCTTAGGTCTGAATCTGACCAATAAAACTTCTAAAATAATACTTGGCAGTTGGCACAACTTATGTCATGCATCACCACATTTGGCCTCCAACCACGATGATGATGATAATAATAATAATATATTTAGTATATATAATTTTATAAGTAAAATTTAAGAAAGATAAAAGGTATATACACGTATAATTCATATTTATATAAGGTTGAAAGATCATCTTCAGTAGATTCTCGATTCAAAAAAAGTGAAATCAAAATATAACTTTTGCAGCAACAACAATAGTAACAACAACAACAATAATAAAGTATGTATAAAATGAACAAAAACAAATATAACATAATAAGTATCGAAAAAATAGATTCCTACTAATATTACTAAATTCAGGTGGGACATTAACAATGGTTATGGCGGAGTGGTAAGTACTCCTCTGTCAAAAATTTTGGATTTGAGCCCTATTAGGTACAAAATCACCTTTGATAGGGAGCGTTTTATCTCCAATGTGGGACTTTTCGGCACGAAGGACTTCTGAAGAAGGAAGAAAGAAAGAAATAACCATAAACATTAATGGCCCATAAAATCTTCCCAGGTGTTCCCCGCTACTGCTACGCCACCTGGGCCTTTTGCTGGACTCGTTGCGGATCCACTCGTATGATTTTTTAAAAAGTTGCGTCGGAGCCCCTGCAACGCCAGAATCCGTAGGCTAACACCTATAGAAAACTGTCAAAATCGCGTGTTTCTTGTTCCTTGGCCCATAAAATCCTACCAGGCAGCCTTTGCGGCCGTCAGGCCTCCTGGGCTTCTTGTCAGGCTCGTTGCGGACTCACTCATATGATTTTTCAGGAAAGTTGCGCCAGGACACCCTGCAACGCTAGAATACGTGGGCTAACACCTAAAAAAACTACCGAAATCGCTTATTTCTTATTCCTTGGGCAATAAAATCCTATCAGACATCTCCGCCTCTGTCGGGCCACTTGGGCCTCTTGATGGGCTCGTTGCGGACCTACTCGTATGATTTTTTGGGAAAGTTGCACCGAACCCCCCTGCAGTGGCAAAATCCGTGGGCTAACACCCACAAAAAACTGTCTAAATAAGGTATTTCTTATTCTTTGGCCCATAAAATCCTACCGGACATCCCCCTCCGCCCCGCGCCCCCTAGGCCCTCTTGTCGGACTCGTTGCGGACCCACTGGTATGATTTTTTGGGAAGTTTGCTTCGGACCCCCTGCAGCGCTAGAATCCGTGGGCTAACACCCACAGAAAACTGCCGAGATCTCCCGCTTCCTGTTTCTTAACCAATAAAATCCTACCAGGCGTCCTCTGCCTCCGCCGGGCCACTTGAGCCTCTTGCCGAGCTCAAGTATGATTTTTCGAGAACATTGCACCGGATCGCACTGCAGTGCTAGAATCCGTGGGCTAATACCCACAGAAAACTATCAAAATTGTCTGTTTTTTGTTCTTTGGCATATAAAATTATACCAGTCGTCCCCCATTGGCGCATGGCCACATAAACCTCTTGCTGAACTCATTGCGGACCAACTCGTATGATATTTTGGGAAAATTGCGTCGGACCCTCTACAGCACCAGAATACGGGGGCTAACACTCACAGAAAACTGTCGAAAGGGACTCTTGCCGAGCTCATTGCGGATTCACTCGTATTATTTTTTGAGAAAGTTGTGTCAGACCCCCTGTAGTGCCAGAATCCGTGGGCTCTGTTTCTTGTTCCTTGGCGCATAAAATCCTACCAGGCATCCTCCACTGTCGCCGGGCCACCTGGACCTCTTGCCGGGCTCGTTAAGGATCCAACTATAAAATTTTTCAGGAAAGTTGTGCCGAACCACCCTGCAACGCCAGAATTCTTAGGCTAACACCAATAAAAATTAACTTCCGAAATCGCCTACTTCTTATTCCTTGGACCATAATCCTACCAGGAGTCCCCCGCCACCGCTGGGCCACCTGAGCCTCTTTCTGGGCTCGTTGCGGACCCACTCGTATGATTTTTAGGTAAGTTCCACCGGACCTCCCTGCAGCGCCAAAATCCGTGGCTAACACTCACAGAGAACAACCGAGATCGCTTATTTCCTGTTTCTTGGCCCATATAATTTTACCAGGCGTCCCCCGCCATTGATGGACTACCTAGACCTCTTGCCGGGCTCGTTGCACACCCACTCGTATGATTAAAATTCGAGTAAACCCCTAACCATAACATAGCTCCACCCTGAGAATAAATTAGAAAGAAGAAAGAAAGAAATAACCATAAAAAATTGCAAAATAATTAATTTGTTTATTAATTAAAGATACTTGATAAATCCAAATGTATGTTTCTTCATTTGTTGTTAGGTGCTTCCTTTTTGTACCTTCCAATCCACAAAATAAAAAAAGAATTAATTCCACTTTTGTGTTTAAAGAGATGTGTAATGTGTTATATTGCTAACCACATCATCAACATAGAATTAACATATATTAATTAAAATTCAAATGAACCCCTATAATCATGAGGTAGCTACGCCCCTGCAAAGAAGGAAGAAAGAAAGAAATTAATATAAAACATTCCAAAATAATTAATTTGTTTATTAATTAAAGATACTTTATAAATCCAAATGTATGCTTCTTCATTTGTGGTTAGGTGCTTCCTTTTTAATTTGTACCTTCCAATCCATACAATAATAAAAGAATTAATTCCACTTTGTGTTTAAAGAGATGTAATGTGTTATATTGCTAACCACATCATCAACATAGAATTAAAATATATTAATTAGTCAAATGACTTGAAGCAAAAGGGACTGATATTTGATAGATATACATAAAACACGTCATTAATATAGAACAAAAAAAGTATTATATACAAAAAAAGTATTATATCAAATATCAACCAGCTTTTAATTTCAATCATATTGTTGGTCATTCAAAACATGATTGATTGATATATTTGTCACAATTAATTAAATTTATTGACCGTTTCACTAAACAGATCTTATGAAGTACATGAGAAAATGAATTATTTATAATTATTTGGTTGAACAAATAAATTATTTTGTTGATTGATTGATTGATTGCGTACTAATTAGTTTTGTTGTTTTAATGATGATGAATAATGCATGGTATCGTGAGATTTATATAGTTTAATGTGTTTCGGAGGCAGCAATAACACACTTCATTTTCTCTCCAATAATAATTGAATCTAAGTAAGAATTTAATGCTATACAAAAATATTTAAAACAGATCGATATATATAATCTTTCCCTAGAATATATTACTTCTCTATTTATTTGCTGGGCGAATTTCGTGGGAAACGAAATCATAGGCACGTAAGTGTAGAGCTAGACTGAATACCTCAAGAGCATTCATTCATAAAACCGGTGGTTACTGGTACAAATAATATAGAAATGTAACCAGTATTTATTGAAAAGACAACCCAAAAGATTTTGGACCAAAAGCAGATAGTGGTGACCACTGAATAGGTTTCTTCGGCTTGAGTTAGGTTAAAAGTACGAAATGTATTTGCATCATCATCGTCTTCAAGTAAAGTATTTTCTTCAATTGCACCATGAATGGCGCATAACAAAGCAGCGCCGGTACAATAACAATGAAAATGCCCCCTCTTAAGTGAGATTATATGAGCAAATGCCTAAACCAAAATATGTTATTACTATGGGAGCCTGTACAATTACAGAAGGGATGTTCAGTACCAATTCTTATAATACTGTTCGAAAAGTCGATAAGCTAATCCCCATAGATGTATCTTTGCCCAATTGTGCACCTAAATCGGAAACAGATCCATCTCTCAATGCAATATTTAATTTATCAAAAACATCATATACATATCTCTTTCTTCAAAGTCTTGCCAACCTAGTGGACTATCAGTCTTTTTGTGTAACTAGTTGTCAGCGCGCCTATCACCAATAGGTGTTCATATATTTCAATATATTACCCGAGATGCTTTTACTCTCTAAAATAATTTCCTCTCACAAAACTTAAAAGATAACCTTTTTTTTAACGTCAATGCTACTTTTCTCTTTTTCAACACATATTCATCATATGTTGATATTTTCTTAAGTCCGTTCAATCTGAATTCACATTGAAAAACTTTTAAAAAATACTTATGTTAGACTATTTCTTCTAACAAAGATGATTATTATGTCATCAAGGGATAAAAAGGAAGTAAAGTATATTTTGAATTAAAGTGTAACGACCAAAACGCAATAATACTATTAATGAATGTTGATTTTGAGAATGAATTATTTGTTGAAACATCACTATAAAGATAGAAAGGTACAAAGAGCAAAGAGTTATTATTTGGGACAAAGATTGATCCACGTGCAACCATAGTCCAACTTTGCCCCACTTCTACTCCAATTATTCCCAATTTCATCACCCCACTTATCTTCTCTTTTCATTACTATATACTATTTTTGGTCTATATTTTATATTATTTATATACCTCAAGTATTATCTTATCGTATTTATATATTTTAAAATATAGATCCTAGTAATAGTTTTGCTAAGGATATTGTGTAAATCGATATGAAATGATAGACATGGGTATCTTTATGATTAAATAATGATATTTTTTATTCCTATTTATATGATTCATTTTCTTTTTTAGTCAATTCCAAAAAAAATAAGAATATATTTCTATATATATATTACAGTCACACGAATATTTAGCACTTATTTAAATTTTTTATTTTAAAATTTTTTTCTTCTTTTGAAAATTTCGTATTAAGTCATACTAACTTATATAAAATGAAATGGACGACGGTGGGAGTATGAAGTATATAGGTAGATTGAACCAGCATGAACAAGGATTTTGGTCAACATGTCAATAATGATCCAAATAAACAATTCTAATGCTCATATACGTTAACTATGCCTATTCAAACACAATAAGTGGAGATAAGTGGAGTTTTATGGATTCAGATGAATTAAATAACTTTGTTATATATTTTTTTCGTTTTTTAAAACTCTTAAATTTTTAGTTCTGACTTCGTCTTTGTTCAAACACTAGCACTACATGAATAATTATGTCAATTTTTGTTTTCAAGTCACCATAAATCTTTATATCCCTAAATGAATGAAACATCGTTAATTCAAGTTAACCTTTTGAATTTTCTTAGTAAAACTTGTGTTAACGTTCTTTTTACCGGAAATGGCTAATCAAAATAATCCAAAGATTATAGTATTTTTGCTGTCTATATACATAAATATATTATATTATTTATGTATGATTAAAATTATTTATATATATAAATTTAAATTCTTTTTTAAAATTATTTCATCATGTATTTATTTTTTAAAATAAATTCCTTAATAGAAAATTTTAACTTTATCACCTTACGTGTCGATAATGACAGTGATACGATGCATGTCATGTGTCTTGGAAATTGATGTATAATATAAAGTTTAATTAATTGACTACAACATTTTGGTGAGATCGATATATCTTTCTTAAGTATTCCAATTATATATTATCATTATTACATTTTTGATGGACATAATTCAATGGTTCATACTACTTTAAAATATCAAATATGTTTTTTTTTTCCCCTTTAAACCATAGAATAAAAATTTAATAAATGAAGATAAAGACGTGAGAAAGAACGAACAATGTTGACCATAATTTAGATGAAAGAGACTTCTAGAGACCCAGAAAAATGAAGGTTTTGACATTGGAAATTTCTGGGAAAAGAGGAAATTAAATTAAGTGATTATCAACTAATCAGTTTGGAAAGAGATTATATATTATGCAAGAAATTAATATAACTCATTAGCTATGACTTATGAATATTTAATAACGAAGTCAGAAGTTTAGTTAACAGTATTCAAGATTTAATATATGTCTATACAAAATAATTTTTGATTTGTATATTTCATAAAATATTATGTATATATAATATATAATTTTTCGACAAAAGAGAGTTGATTAGCCATCCTAGTAATATATGATCGAATTCTCATGATTGTTTATTGCCATATATATTACCAATTTTAGTTGGTATTTCATAGCTATGGACTTGCTTTAGCTATTCCATGAATTATAATTTTGTTATATTATTAAGATTTGTGTAACAATTTATCTTAAGATAAGAAGTCTCACATCAGCAAAAACATAGCAGAGATATTAGGTATATAAGTAAACATGTCTTATCTACTAGTCACAGTTTTAAAGCTATGCATGCCTAAGTCCAAAACAGACAATATCACTAGTGGGTTGGATCGTCATAGATAGTATTAGAGCTACTTTTGTGTCAGCCTTGTCGCTATAGGACAAAGTTCAATTGAGTTTAGACAAATCTCAATGAGGCGTGACAAACCTCAATGTTGAGTCTAGGTGAATTTCATAAGGTGGGGCAAACCTCAGTAAAGACACTAAGTCCATGGAGGGAGTGTATGTAATAATTCATCTTAAGATGAGAAGTTCCACATCAGCAGAAAGTTAACACATGAGAAATTACTTACTAGTGACATGTTTTAAAGTTATGCGAATCTAGGTCAAAAGAGAATAATATCACTAGCGGACTAGATTGTTACAATTTGTTTGTTTGTTTATATGTTCCAAAGTGGTTTGACTCATTTGAGATCCTATTAATTCATATTTTTACCAAAATTTTTATTATGACTAGAATAATCTTATTTTTTTGAATTTTATCTACTGTATAAGTTGGAACACATCATCAACTATAACATGCAGACACATGTTTGGTTCTGATGATTTTTTCCTTTGCCATAAATAAATAAATATATGCAACTAGGAGAAAATATATCCAACAAAAATGAGAGAGACAGTTTAGAATTGAAAAAGAAATATTTTTTGTTTAAAATGTAAGTATGTGGTTGAAATGGCTTTTCTATGCATTGCTGGATAGTTACTCCATGAAAGGGGATATGGCCCAATTGAAAATGGACCATTCACTAGACAAGTGATTTGTTCCTATTATCTATTTTGTTTCATTTTACGTGGTGTTTTTTAACTTAATATCATGATAAAAAAATTATAATTTAATATAATCTTTAGATATTTTGTTAAAGTGCTTGAACATCTAAGACGAAAAAGGTTATATAGGAAAGATATGCGGAGTGTAATTTTCTCTGAATTTTATCAACGAGTCATTAGTTAAAGCATAATTACATCAAATATATATACCTAATATATTAAATAACTATATCTTTAGCTTCATTTTTTTTTAAAGTGTGTATGTATAGATGCACTAGATAGATCACAAATTTGATATCAAATATGTATATTTATGCGCAATTACACTAGATACATTATAATACATTGAAACCACAAAATATTTTTATGTTGGATATATGAAATCAATACTAAATACATGGGATGGTGATGGAATTGATATACATAGTTACACTAAATAAATATATCAGTGTATATTTTATACCGAATACATATATATATCAAGATGATATTTATGAAATTTATACAATTATAAAATACCAATACAATTAAGTAGAGGGACAATGTAGGGTACAAGCAAGAGAAGATAGAGACAAGACACATGTGCTAATTAAATACCATATATTTAGAGACAATTAACACATTATATCTCGAGGCAACTCAAAAAAAAAGCGTAATTGTTGAAATTATCAATGTGTTAAGTAATTACCATCTATATTGATATGCTTTACGAAAGTTGCTCAATATTTTACTCAATTCAAGCTCTGACTCACGTTTTTCTGTATAAGTTCAGTTTCATAATATTATACTTATTAAGAAGTTTATTACCTATAAAATTACATTTTATAAGACAAAAGTTTTTTTTAATTTATAGATAAAATTACAAGGCAAATTCCCAAAGTACAAATTATATGTTACAAGACATAATTTTAACTTCAAAACTCACAAAATTATACCTTTTAGTTCTCTAAACTTTTGTTGCAAAAATTTTCTAATTTTATATCTTCACAAAAGTTCTCTAATTTATATCTTATGAATTAAATACCATACGATTTATGTCAAACAAGATAAAAGAAACTTTTACATATGAAATTAGGTCATAATGAAAAATAAGTCATCTCATAATTTTTTATTAAATGAGGTGTGCAACAAAAAAATGGAATACTACTCCAAAATAGAAATAATCCATGCAAAACCTTGATGTATTTATTCCTAATAATATTTTACTGAAGGAAAATTTTCTAAAAATGTACCTCTTATCTTACTATATTTCTAAAATTTTCTATCACTTAAATTTTTTTTAAAAATCTCATCTCGAATACATTACATTCCTCTTCTCTTGCTGATATAATCATGTCTACCTTTTGGATACAATTTTTTTCCGCTTGAATACATTTCTCCCCTATGTATATTGATGCCCTATGCCCTCTCTGAAAACTTCTCTATTCTCTATCTAATACATCTGTTTCCTTTTATATTCGAATGTATGTTGATATATTCAAAAGTCTAATAATATATTTCGAAATTCAAAAATTAAGAATTTTGTAATTTAGAAAAAAATAGAAAAATAATATAATTAACTCTTTAATACTACTACAACAACAACAACAACATACCCCAGTGCCTCAAAAGGCTCCCGCTCATTGCGGGGTGAGGGGGGGTCGGATGT
>JAOTQR010000079.1:25751296-25764648 GCA_025774065.1 Solanum ossicruentum
CATTTTGCTTTATTCCATCATACTCCAAGGCCAAAAAATAGTCAATCTTTGGCTCCATCCGAGATTGATGGATGATATTTATGTCAATTATCCTTTACTAAATTTTCGGAAACAATCAATCTATGTTTTAAACATAAGGATCAGGCTGCATACATCTGACCCCTCGTTGTCCCGCAATGGGCGGAAGCCTTTGAGGTAATGGGATATCGTCGTGGTTATCCTTTACTAAATTCAAGCCCGGCCCACCTTTTCCTGGCCCATTTCACACTAATCCTCTGAAACCATTAGGCTTTTAATTTACATGACAATTGGCATTACCCCATTGATTCTTTTAAGGAAAAAGAAAAAAGAAAAGAAAAAGAAGCTCAACTTTTACTTTTTGCCTTTAATTTTTCTTCATACCTTTTTAGTTCCAAATTGTGACATCAATTCACACTAATTAAAACGTGTCTACACATAAATTTCAAAATAGTTATTAATTCTTTGTACTATTTTATTCTAATACATGTATATGGTTTATCTTTTTGGCATTAGTGGTCTTCTGAAATTAATTTTTTAAAAATATTACATTGAATTCAAATTTATCGTGCTACTTTTTCATTTCATGTTTACAAGCTGTGGAAAATAAAACTTTGATTAAAAATAAATAAATTCCTTTCATGGTATGTCTAGGGTAATTTACAATTTTTTAAGAGATGTAATGAACCCTAGGGATGTGATCTTTCAACTTGAAAATCCACAACTTGAATTGATGTCCTCGAATTGATTTTTTTATTTTAAATTGCATAATACAAAAGAAAGAATTTCAAATTTACAAAATCGAATCGACCGTTAAATTGAATCGTAAAAATATTATTGGTTTATTATTATCGGGTTACTAGGTTAATAGATTTTTAGTAGTTTTACAAAAACAAAAATTATAGGATTATTGGTTCGATTTCGATTTTTAGTATTGGGTTATTGGGTAAATTGATAACCCATTAACACTATAATAATTTACTACTTTATTTCATATATATTTTATATTAATGATTTAGCATCACTTGATACTAAATTGATACTCGTAAGCCATGTATTTGCTTGATTTTCAATGTATAACCCTTCGGTTGGAAAGTAAGTTAGAACATGAGGTTAAATATTGCATATTATTATGTTTAGGTGCTCAATTGATTTGTTGTTTTACTGTATCTCATCGTATTGCATCAAATTATTAGAGAAGTCACATTTATTTTTATGAATATTTTTTTATTGGGTAAATCGAAAACTGAACCGTTAAGGACTAAAATGTTGATTAAAAAAATTTATTGATTTATTATTGATTTAACATATTTAAAAATCGAAAACTATTAAATTAAACAAATAATACATAAAACCTAACGAATCGAGTGAAACCAATAGAACGAAAGAAATAGTGACTTGTGGTTTTGCTTTTTGTTAAATGACAAATGTATTTTATTTAATGAAAATGAAAATATCTGTAGAAGTCGGTGTTCAATTGGAAAAAAGTTAAAATTTTAAAATTATTATCAATTGCTTTCAAATATTGATGACTAATTGTATAAACGTTTAGTGAGGGGAAAAAAATTGTACACAATTATATATGGATGAGAATAAACACGTAAAATATATAAACTTCTTATTTTTATTTGTATAATAAATAATAATATGCAAGCAGACAAAAATAATAAAAGTGACAGTATGGTTCCTAATATCACTAAAATTAATCCCTATACGACTCTTTCTTGTATTTTGTTTATTCATTTTGAGCTTATGTTGTATTTATTTACTTTTTTCTGTTTTAATATAAAATTTATAATATTTAATTGCTAGAATAAATTTGGATAAATAAAAGTTGTTAATTTGCAGTTGCCATAGGTGGACTGTCTTCACCACACAACCTTTAATTTCCTCGCACCTTCTTTTGCCTTTAGGTTGAAAATGACAAAATTTTGCATTTTTAAAATTCCAATTTTATTTATTTGTTTTTTTGAATTATAATCTTTAATTAAGTTACCTTTTATCTCTCTTTTTTATCGAAAGTTATACAACTTAGTTATTACGATTAGAATTATGTTCTTTTGACTATCCTCGTAGATAAATAGAAATCACTATTTTAAAAAGAATATGATCAACCAAAAAGGTGATCGATTGAATTGGTGTAGCAGGAATATTTTATAGGGAGATTATGGATCGAATCTTACTTTATCCTTTCTCAGTCGACTGAGTTTGATATCCCAAAAAGGAGTTATAGGGAATGTTCCCTACTTGATTTATTTCTCAATCAATTCATCGCATCAAATTTTCTTAATGCAATTTATATCTTGTGTACTCATTATTAGTAATTTCTTTCTCCTTTTTTTCATGTCTAGTACTTTCTGCTTATGAGGTCTGATTCTTTTAGACGAACGTTTTTCAGAAACTGCCTCTATATATCTATGAGATAATGACAAGATCTGCATATATTTTACCTTCCATAGATCTCATATGAAATTCTACTGAATATATTATTGTATAGTCAGTATACCTTCATAGAAGAGCAACGAATTATGCTTTAAAATTCAAAAATTAAAAATCTTAACTCTGCCCGTGTAGTGACTTTTCCTTGACCATGTAAATAACTAGCATCTTCCTCTTTTTGTAAATTATAAAGAATAAATAATATATACCTAAATTCCAAAAACATGGGGTAAGTAAAATGATGGAAAAGTATAGGCGGAAAGTGAATTGGATATTATGGATATAAAAAAGGACCAATAATACCATTTTCTTCTCACATCAAATTCCCATCTTTCCCTACTACTTTCTCTGCTTCTTCTATTTCAAAGATAACTCAAAAATTCCTTTTGCTCCCCTCTATCTTCCTCCCTTTTTTCAATAGAACTCATCGCATCGAATTTACGTAGTACAATTTACATTAAAGACAACAAAAAAACTTCGTTATAATGGAAAACAATCACCAGACACAAAATATTCAGGCCACTAATAAGCCATCAAGATTCAAACGCATATGTGTTTTTTGTGGAAGCAGTCCAGGGAAAAAGCCTAGTTATCAACTTGCTGCTATTCAACTTGGCAATCAATTGGTATGTATTTTATTCGGATTCTGCGAGTTTAACTGAATTATGCATAGCATTTTCTATAATTCACTGATTCTCTTTTCATTTTCATTACAATTGCATGCATCTCAATTAAGTTTTATTGAATATCTACTATCTGCTGCCAACACAAGTATCAGATAACTCTGTCTAACTAAACATGTGAACAGATGAAACTAAATCACCTAATATTTTTATCAGTGGTACAAATTACACTATTCTTTTGTTCTTTTTTGGGGTGTTTTCGTCCTTAATTTGTGTCTATAGAGAGAAGTTATCATAATTTTTCAAGTACTTGTATTTTCAACTGTACTATTGAGTATGAAGAAACTTCATTGACACAGAAAAACAGAATTTAAGTTAAAAAAAAAATACGTTGAATTAATGAATTTGGTGTTACAAAATTATAGTAGGTGATGAGTAAAGATTAATTTGAGTAAAAAATAAATTAATTAAATGGGATTCACGTTGAATTTTTGTAGAGTAAGCAATTTAGACAAGTAATGTTTGTCCTAATTAAAAATATATCTAAAAAAAACACTTGTCATAATTAAAAATTAAATAATATAAATTCTTTTTTATGGCAGGTTGAAAGGAACATCGACTTGGTTTATGGAGGGGGCAGTGTTGGCTTGATGGGCCTTGTTTCTCAATCAGTTTTCAATGGTGGCCGCCACG
Organism: Solanum ossicruentum; assembly: GCA_025774065.1. Classification (NCBI taxonomy): domain Eukaryota; kingdom Viridiplantae; phylum Streptophyta; class Magnoliopsida; order Solanales; family Solanaceae; genus Solanum; species Solanum ossicruentum. The sequence continues at coordinate 25,755,070 of JAOTQR010000079.1, forward strand.
TGTTAGGGTACCTAAAATTTTAATTTTTTGCAATTTATTTCTTTTTTTAAGAAAAATAAAAATAAAAAATGAAAATCTTTTCTCCACTAATATAAAACTCATTTGTTATTATTATTAATTTTTTTTTTTGTTTTTCATTTGACAGGGTGATTCCTAAAACTCTTATGCCAAGAGAGGTAATTTATCTTTTTCACCTTTAATAGTAACAACAACTATTCCTATAGATATAATTATGTCTTTTAGGTATATTAACAATAATACTTTTAGCTATAATTACTTTTTCACTTCAGTTATCAGTACGATCGATAAAATAAACTGAATTTATAAGTTATGTCTTTAATAATATAGATTACTGGAGAAACTGTTGGAGAAGTGAGAACAGTGTCTGGAATGCATCAAAGAAAAGCAGAAATGGCGAGGCAAGCTGATGCATTCATAGCCTTACCAGGTAAATTAACTAGTTTAATTTATTTAATCATTTTGCTAAAATAATTATTCTTCTATAAATATTGATTTTATAAAGTTATTACATCATAGTCTTTAGTTGCTGTCACATGTATCAATCAATAACGTAAGTATGGAAACAGTCAAACACAAGCTTGTCAATTATAGTGCCAAATTAGATCGCAGTCGAGTTGATTGAACAGATAATTTTTCAAAATAGAAATTTAAAATTTAAAATTTTGTGCATGTTTTTTGTGTCGAGCTCGTCTTATAATGCATCTGAAGGTGCATTTCCTTATCAACAATAATTACTATGCTGATCTTTATTTAATTTCAAATCAGTTGCTAATTGGGAAACAGCTAATCTGTTTCTTAATTTTTGGAAGGTGGCTATGGGACATTGGAAGAACTCTTAGAAGTCATCACTTGGGCTCAACTAGGCATTCATGATAAACCAGTACGATTTCTTGTCTTTTTCTCTCCTGTTTTGTTTTTTAATGACAAATTGGTTAAATCACTAATAATTATTCCTAATAAACGCGTTTCAATTAGTAAATTTACTATGTTTGATTGCAAATATTGAATATTTTCGTAACATGTAGTGTGCAAACTCTTAAAAGACAGATAAGATAGATGGGATTCAGAGCAAGTAGGACCATAAGAATTGTAATTAGTAATTATTAATGTCATTAAAGTTAACTAATTATTAATTAACGTGTGTTTTACATAATGTGCAGGTAGGTTTACTTAACGTCGATGGCTACTATAATTCATTATTGTCATTTATAGACAAAGCTGTTGATGAAGGCTTTGTCACATCCTCTGCCCGCCACATCATTATTTCTGCCCCAACTGCCCATGAACTCATGTCTAAGCTTGAGGTACAACTCATGATTCATCATGCCCGTCTTCGCTATATATGCATCTACTGACTTAAAATCTTGAACTCATGATTCATCATATGCCTATTTGGGCAGTATCATGCATCCACTGAGTTAAAATCTTGAATTACGAGTTAGTATTCATGATTTGTCACATCCATATAATCTTGAATTAACCGGTACTAACATCTTGAGTTTACTACTCAAGAATTCATCGCATCTATTTGGTGGTGATACACATTTTTTTATTTATAATCTTGATATGGGCTATTTTGATATCTGAGTTTACTGCTCATGGTTCGTCCTCTAATATGGTGATATTAAGTATCCACTGACTTACAAATTTTGAATTCACCTCTTTTAATACTATCAGATTACTCTTCATGATTCACTATGCTCGTATGACGATGCTCTACATTTACTGACTTAAAATCTTGAATCAGACTCTGATGCTATCTCAAGTTTAACATGTTGAATGGGTTTTATTGTAGGATTATGTCCCTAAGCATAACGGTGTGGCACCAAAATTAAGTTGGGAAATGGAGCAACAAATTGGCTACACAGCAACAAAATTGGAAATTGCTCGTTGAATTTTCAAATTATGGTTTAGATTAATATATTTATAGAGAAGTGTAGTATATTAATTTCTTTGAAGACTTAAATTCATCATGACTTAATTACCACAAGGTAAGATGTTGATGGGAAAGCTTCAGAGAATTAATTAATTAGTAGCTTCATAGCACACTTAACTTGCTGTTTATGATCAATTTGATGGAAAAAAACTATTAGTGTTGATTCATTTTTGTCCATTAGGCTAAATCAAATGCCTAATTAAACAGCACAAGTTGTAGTAATAAGTAATTGTTTTTCTGTCTGTATATAATTGTTTTGTAATGTATATTAATTCCTTTTGTTATTCTATAGTTAATTGTGTTTCCTCTAATGTAAAACGTGTAACCTTATTTTATTAGCAGAAATTGTATTTATTTTGGAACAAATTCTTATTCTTATTACTTGCATTTGTACTCAGTAATATACTACATTGGTAGGTAGAGTTCAAATAAATTTTCTTCATCGAAAAATTACACGTACAACAATTTTTTTTAAATGTTATTATAGAATCTTTTTGATATACGACAAGAGAAGCTCTAATATAACGTCAACAATGGATTAAAAAATTGTTTCGAATTTCAAGTGGACTATTCTGATATCTTTTTCGAACATGTTTTATTGTAATTTCATATGATTATACTTTGGTACGATTAAATTTTTCTTTTACTAATTTGCATGATTTGAGATATTGAGAGACATGTATTTCATGATTTATGTGGGAAATATAGATATATAGAATAGTAATAATTAGGTTTTAAACATCAAGATCCAAGAACTTAGGGAAGGACCATGGATGATGTAGCTAAGAAGAGTTTACATTTACATAACTACTATTTATTTTATTTTTTAAAAATAGCAAGCACAGTGCATTAAAACTCTCACTATGCACAGGGTCTAGAAAAAAATCCAACTACAAGAATCTATTATACATTTATCTGCCAAAGACTATTTTCAAAGTTTAAATGCGTGATCTCATGATCATATAACAGCAACTTTATCAGTTACGTAGCATAAAGGAAAAACTTGATTCTAGACTTTCTTTAGAAAAAGAAAAAAGGAAAAAGAAAACACAAAAGGTAAGTACTAGAAGAGGGAGTTTCAAAGTCCACTATAAAAAGTGGAAAGCAAGTTGTCGAAAAATGGTTGGAAGTAGAAAATAGTGGGCCTAAAGCTATATATTAGTTTCTCCCAAAGTTGTACGCTTCTATGTGTACAACATGTATGTACAAATTTGGGTAAAAGGATGTAATTAATGTAAATTAATTTGTGAAATATTTTTCCCCACATAGTGCCCTCATAACTATTAGGTCCTTGTATTCTCTTCTACTTGATACTCCACTATCCTCAACTTTCATATTTTCTTTTAAACACTTTATATAGTTTGGCTATTTGAACTTCATAAAGTATAACCTAGAGGTCTAAAGGGTATAACCGGAAGCGAATACAGAATTTTAAATAATAAGTTCAGCATAAGATTCATTATATCGTTAAAATGTGTTTTTACATATAATGTGAACGCGAAAAGGCTGTTACATCATAAGATAGTGTCCCTTCTTAAACTTTTTGAAGACATGCATAATGTTTAACAGTACCAAAGTCAGAAACAAGATAAGGGCACAAGAAAACAGTGAATTGCATAGATGGACAGACTTATCCAATTTGCTCCTTAGTTGGTATACTGATTAGAGGCCAACATAAGAGTGTTCTTTCTGTTCAATCATGTATACACTTTCATATTTTAGGACTACCTTAGCTTCATAGTGGAATGACACCTATGTACTATGTTTGCCTTTGGTCTGTTTCACATCATCTTGAATTGGACATCATCTTGACAACTTCCATGAAAACTCAAATCATATTTTCATATTATGTTTTCAATGGAGAATATGTTAGACAGGATTAAACAGCAAAAAGCTAAGTGGTGTCTTGTTCTTTCAAATCAAAACAAAGCTAACACAAACTGACTCAGACACCATCATTATGAAAAACGAAGAAGCTTGATGGTAATAAACAACACGCGACAACTTCCATGACGATTTTAAGCAACCTGATACCACAAAAACTATAATGCCTGTTGAGCACATATATTTGATATTAGTACATTAGGGCAGATAATGTGGTACACACTAACATACACACATATGTAGTACACATTTATGTGTTCATGGAGCTACAAGAAATAAAAAAATATGTATGCATCTACGTAAGGTAAGAGACGTACGATATGAGATGGCACATGGATGACAGGTGGTATACAGCTCAGGTGAAAGACTGGGCCACTGAGGAAGTGGAAGCCAAACCAGAAAGAAGGCCAACAATGACAGCACTATTGTATGTAGTTGGCTCTCCTTGCATCGAGTTGTTCCTTGAATCGATATATGTTTCATTAAGAAATGGACCACCAACGAGGGCTCCAGTTGCAACGTTGGGATTTGGTTCTGTTGAGTCTAGATACTTCCAACCTTCTTTGCAATTAGTATCAGCATCTTTAGGAATGGAAGCCCCTCTGTGGTGAACATACTGCGGATATTTGTCCCCATAGCCTACAAGATAACTCATCTTTGCTGGATTGTCGCCCAAAACATAATCAGCCTAGAAAAGGTCGGGTATATTTGCAACATTGTTAGTTACTAAATTCTAAAACAGACGTAGGAAAACTGAAATAGCTGTTGTCGTAAGCTTATGATATACATAAGATAAAATATCCAAAATATATCTTCGCTGTAAGTAGAAAGACAAGAAGTGCACCTGGGACATGGCGAACTTCCTGAGATCAGAAGGTGTATACTCATTGGCATCACAAGTAAATTTTTCAGTCCGGGAAGTGTGCATATAATCACCGTACAACACAGCTAAGAAGGCAGAGGCTACAGGGTGCTGCAACGAGTTCCATTGAGATATCCATATTAAACCACCTGCATTAACGTTTGTTTGAAATTAATAACAAAGACTAGGTACCAAGTAAGTAATAATATAATAACTGATACTGGACAAACATGTTATCACATTCTAGCTTCTGTCATGAAGAATAAATATGAGTTAAAGAAGGGAAGAAAACAGGAAAACAAAATTAAGTTGTAAGATAAGAAAATACGAGCGTGGAACTAAATGAAATAACTAACCATACAGTATAATTTATCCTTTAAAGCTCATATCTTTTCTAATCAGGAAAAAACTTAAGACAGGCGTTGTGGTAGAATTAAAACCACAATCAGTTTTACTGTCCTTGAAAAAGTAACATGAAAGATCAGAGAAGAATATAGTACTTCTCGAACCATCAGTCAAAGTGGTATAAAGACCGTCGAAATTAATACTAAGCATTGACAGGTAAGAAAACATGAACACAAATAGAGCTTAATAAAAGAAGCTTAAATGGGTCATTACTATCAGTTCTGCTGGATGTTGCTGTTGGAGATTTTGGTAAGAGACCACACATTACGGCTTCTGCAGTTTTCTTATATTGTTGAAGTGTGTCCGAGTTTGACACTTTCGAATTAAAGAAGCTGACCCGGGATAAAAGAACCTGCAACAAAAGCAGCCATTGACTTCTGTTTTTGAGAATGAAAAAGCAGTGATTGACTTGATCAAGTTGTTTTCCTTGAATAGTTTTATTGTGAAACATCAAATTTAAAAAAAAAAACAAAAAAGAGAATTCACTGCTTAAATATACCAAGATAAAACTGGTCCATTTACTAACTTCCTATAGTTCCTTTAGGACTTCCAAACAGCTGGATTTGCAGATATAGTTGCTCGTAAATCAATTATTGGGAAGCATTCGGACATGAATAAGCTAACAACCTAACACCAGAAGCACTCGAGCATCTCATAAGCAAAGTAAGAATACCTGAGTACCAGCTAGTTTGTTATCCCAGCTAAACCAAGTTGGATTTCCAAAATTACCAAAAGAATCTGCATTTTTGCCAGTCGCGTAATCAAAATATGTTTGATCCCCAGTTGCATGATATAGCCAACTTGCTGCCCACAAGAGCTCATCTCCGTATCCAGTTGAATTATAATATGTTGCTACTTCAGGTATGTTTTCGCTGTAGACACCTCTATGTTTGTCGGCAAAAGTAAACAATTGTTTAGCATGCTTAAGAAGGTCACTTGAATATGCTGATTTGCTAGACTTGAACACCAGGGATGCTGCTGCCATTGCTGCCGCAGTTTCAGCTGCAACTTCTGTCCCAGGGACAGAAGCATTTATCTGAATTAAAGGCCTCGCCTCAGTCATGTCCTCGGGCCTGTCCCAACATTTATGGTCGGCATCAGCATCACCAACCTGCCAAAGAGTAGAGCTTGTCAAACGAACACTTAGATACATTTGATCAAATGAAGCATCACCATGATTTACATTAAAAAAACTGAAAAGCATTGTTGAACAACTAAAAAAGTCAAATATAATCTAAAACAGACCACTTAAAGCAAACTCAAATTCTCCTATATGATATTGACAATAAATGGAAATGTCATGATGAGATGAACTGGAGCTTAGACATCCGACATCCTTTGAATTATACAACAACATTACCCCATTGCCTCAAAGGCTCCAGCCCATTGCAGGGTAAGGGGGGGTCGGATTTACGTAGCCTGACCCTTATGTTTAAAACATAGAGTGACTGTTTCCGGATGACCCATGATGAGCGTCGAGAGTTGCATTGATTAACTGCTACTTCACAATTGAACGAAGCGCAGATAGTTTAAAGAGTCATTTTGCTTTATTCCAACATACCCCAAAGCCAAAAAATAGTGAATCCTTTGAATTATAAATCAACATATTAAACGAGTATATCCATAACATGATGGATGGCAATCAATCTTCTATAAGTAAATTGAAGATGCTCCTGTAGGAACTATAGTTTATTTGATGTTTGTCATTTGCTGCTTAATAATAGTCCATCTATATCTTATCTCATGTAAAAAGAATATATAGTTATTCATCTTTTAATGATTAAAATACTTGACTAAATGCGTCTATGTTTATGGCATTTTAAGTGGCGTGCCTTTTTTGTTTTATGACAAGGAGAACCTGCAACCGCTGCACAAGGTAAACCCCCGCTCCTATGCAATAGCTTGCAAACCACACAAGAGAGGTAACCCGCACTAGGCAAGCCCGATGCGACAAGCTCGACCCAAAAGGAAAACCCCTTGCTAGGGTTTCGAAGCCGAGACCTCCAACATGGAATGGATCTTCTTTTCACATTAGAAAATACATACCACATCTTATCATACCACTTGTATACAACGCTGTAAGCCCTTAGCATTAAACACTAGATACAATGCAAAACACGTGAAATAAAGACGTTTCTCCTCTGCACCATTAAAAATGTAGTGATATACAACATGCACTCTTTTAATAAATCCATTATGCACATGTGCTCTTGCTCTGTGACACAAGACTCGGTCAATTTCCTTGTTATCACTTTAAGCTGAATTCTTCTAACTAACTTCCATGAAGAACAAAGGATTTTCATAATAGAAGTTTCTAAATATCAGCAGTTTTCCTAAAGTAAGACCCAAGTTCCACATTTCAGCAAGCTATTCACTCATTAAAAGAATGCGTCAAACAAATTTTGGAGCATAAAGAGGGAAGGATAAAGGAATCTTATGTCTTGAATGCAGCAGCAGAAAGAAAAAATACTAGGAAGAGAAAATTGAGATAATAACCTGAATGTAAAGAACATCATCTTTTGGATGAGAATTGATTAGATAGTCCGTAATCCACTTGAGTGAGTCTTTAGCAGGTTCTAACTGGCCCACATCCTTCATATGATCACCATACTCAAGGATGGCCCATGACAACACAGTGGCAGTGTATGCCATTGGGAAATTAAATTTCATGTGGTCGCCAGCATCATACATTCCTTGACTGAGGTCTAACATTGCTTGACTTCCATCTTTGATAGCTGAATCACCTCTCCATGATATCTTATTATTTACCAATTTTCCAGCTGAAACATTAAGAGATTTTACCCTTTAAGAGCCCAACAGACAAATTCAAAAGAACAAAACTAGAAAAGTTCCCAAGAAACATGTTAGAACAAGCAACGTCTTCACATTATACAGTGAACTACTTCCAGCATTCTCCATTAACTCTGATAACGACATGAAGTCATGTTTTTGCTTTTAAGTAACTTAAGATAAATGGTCTAGTTTTTGAATGATCTTTTTTGTTTTTTGAAAAGAGCTTTGCCAAGTTTGATAACAATACAGTGAATTCATGATATCATGGAACCCGACAAGACAATACGCCTCTTCCAGAACCCCTGTAGGAACTCGGCTGATACCAGCACATTTGGACCTCGTTCCATATTATAAGGAGACAGAGTTTAGACAGCTAATAAGTTCCTTAATATCACCCATACACTTTCACCACAATCCTTCCACACCAGCATGCAGGTAAGACAATACTTCACAGGGCATCAGTGACGATCTCTTCATCTTACCGACTTTAACAGTAGAAAAATTTAAATGCCACCTAAACCAGGAGTTTAGCCCACCGACAACATTTATATGAAATACTTAGCAAATAGAGAAATGAACATTCAAGACATTATGAAGTGCAACATCCATATGAAATGTCCAAGTCATTATGACACAACACAAATCTTGGAGACAATTAAGAGTATAAGAATCAACATGCTCGGCGAAAACAACATATGCAATGTAATCCCACAAGTGGAGTCTGGGAAGTATAGAGTGCATGCATATCTTATCCCTATCTTGGGTGATAGAGAGTAGTTTGTGATAGACCCTCACCTCAAGGAAACGCATATCAAAGCAGATCGAAAAAATAAATAAAAGAAACAGTACAAAAAACCTAACAAAGCATTCTGAAAAGAAAAAAACAGCAACCACAACAAAATAGTGCAGTAATAGAAGTATAAGAGGCAAAATGTTACGCCTTTTCGGTACTATATCAAACAAGTAAGCTGCATTAACAGAAATGAAAATCTCTCAGCAGGGGATCTAAATAACAAGCACAAAAAAAAAAACTAAGTTAACAAGCACAAAAAACTAACTAACTTCAAAATATCATAAGGGACTTTACATTTTTGAACATCAAAGAACTGCATTGCAATTTTCAGAGCATCTCCATATTTCTTAGCAGAAGCACCAGAATAAGCATCTGAGCTAGAGCTAGAACCCTGATGCTTCTTCATGACAAGCACCACAATGGCTGCAGCAGCAGCAGCAGCAACTATCAAAGCTAAAATCCATCCACAACAACCCCCTTTTCTTGATTTCTCTCCCATCCTTATTCACCTCAACAAATTTACCTGCATTATTATTATCAAGAAAACATAAAAATGCAATCTTTATCATTCAGATCTCATAAAAATTTGATCTTTGGGAACAAAATTAATCTAAATGAAGAAAATGAGGAAAAGGGTAAGTTCCAAACCTGACTTAATTATCCCGCATACACCAATGCGGGACTATATGGGTGGAAAAATTCTTCTTTTAACAGGCAATGTAGGTGAACAGAATACAAAAAAAAAAAAAAGGAAATTTGGAGAGATTGAAGAAGAAAAAAATGGAGAAAAATTAGGATGGAAAATGGAATTGGCTATTTGAAAGAAAAAAACAAGAGATTTGAGGTAGATGGGGGATAGAACAGGGCACCGACAATATTTTCTTG